>PVJH01024895.1:0-32382 GCA_004026705.1 Nesogale talazaci | reverse complement strand
AGCCCATCAATAGGTGAGGTGACATCCTTTTGCAGAGGGGTTATAAGGAGGAGATGAGTCAGTTAAGATACAGGGTAGGAGCTATGAAATATGCAACCTTCCTCTAGTTCCCATGCTGCCTCCCACCCACTATCATGACCCCAATTCTACCACATAAATCCAGCTAGACCAGGAGATGTACAGTGAAGTTGGAAACATGGGAACCTTAGGATAGATGATCCATCAAGACTAGTGATGGGAGTGGTAATACCAGGAGGGTGGAGGGATGAAGCAATGGAGAGAGAGAGCCAACTTCAGGGATCTACACGTAGCCTCCTCTCTGGGACACAGACAACAGGGAAGTGAGTGTTGGGACACACTGGACAGTGTACAGGATGAAAAAATAATTTGTAAATTACTAAGGGTTCAAGGGGAAGGTGGGGAGGAAGGGTAATATAGGGAACTGATAATGGGGGCCTGGAGGGAGGGAGAATGTTTTGAGAGTGATGATGGCAATGGGTGTGTAAACGTGACCTGCATACAACTGATGTTGTTAGGGATTGTGATGGGAGTTGCAGGGCCCCCCCAATAAAATGATTAATTTTTTTTAAAAAGGGGGAGGAGGGGAAAGGGGAGGTTTTTGTTTGTTTGTTTGTTTGGTTTTTAAAGAGGAGCTTGTATCAAGGACTCAAGTGGAAAATATTAGGAAATGTATGTGGAAATATGTGTGCAAATGTGCTTGATACAAATGATGTACTGAATGGTGTAGTAGCTGTAAGAGCCCCCCAATAAAATTAAAAAGAAAAAAAAAGAAATTAGGCATAGATATATTTCATATATATATTTATTATATAAACCTATTATATATTTTGATATATATATAGATATAAAACTTTGAGAGCACTCATGAAGTGAAAAACAGCTTATTTGAGCACAATAAAAAAACATGATCTTCAAGACATTCAAAGAACCCTGAAATTGTGAATTAGAAAATATACAAGAGTGAGTATTAAAGTATTTAAGAAAAAAGTAGAATGAGAACAGAATTTTTACATGAAAATTTCATAGCCCCCACCCATATTACTTTGGTATATACATCAAACATTTCATACCCTCTCTGCCTTACAAACACTAATAACTTACATGTCCATCATAAAACCCAAGTCTAAACAAATAGTAGTTATCAATAACACATAGATGCTGTTCTGTGACCATCAACTATTTTAAGATTCTGGAACAAGAAAGGAGTATTTAAAAGACCCACAATGTAAAGATTTTCAGTACATTTAGGGTTTCTTTAACTTTGGGAGAACTCATGAATTGAAAATCAAATCAAAATAAAAATTAGGAAAGCTATAACAATAAATGTAAACACTGCATATTAAATATGTGGGATCGAGAAGCAGTGGTGAAAGAAAAACAAGACCCCAAATTAAATCACTGCCATTGAATTGATTCTCACTCTGCGAAACCCTTTACAGGGTAGAACTTTCCAAGAGGGTTTCTAGGCTGTAATCTTTATGAAAGCTGGCAGCTAGGGAGCTAGAACTTAAGACTTTTAGGCTAGCAGACAAGCACTTAATGATTGGACCACTAGGGATCCCTTAAGAAAAATATACAATTATTAGAGACACATTGAAACATGTACTAAAAAAGAAAAAAAACTTGCTGAAAAGTGATAAAGCAAGCATCCAGATCAGAAAGTTATAAAAAGTATAAATCCAAAGAAATGAGAAAAAAGTAAACAATAAAAATGGCAAGTCAATTAAATATTCAAATAATAATGAGGATAATTAGGGAATTCCTGGGAAAAGGCAGTTTACTAAAACCGAATTCAATAGCCCAACTAACCCTGTAATATTGAGCTATTGAATAGATAAAATCCCACCAACCCCCACAAAGGGAGAGCTTTTAAACTACCCATTAAAAATATAATGAATAAATATTGTCATTCTTAGATATAATATTTCAAACTCAATATGATTTTCATAAAACCTTGATTCTAAACTCAAAGAAGGGCAATATGAGAAGTGGAAGGTCTAGATCAAGTGCCATATGGAGCATAGTTACAACTATCCGAAGAGAAAAGAAAGGAATTAATTAAATATATCATGATTGTATGTAATGTCCCCTCTTTCATCCCTTATCTTTGCTATTGAAATTTGTTCCTTCCTTTCTTTGATTAGGTTTGCTAGCACTCTGTCCATTCTGTTTATCCTTTCAAAAGGGCCAACTTTTAGCAGCATTAATTTTTCCATAGTTTTCTTGTTTTCCCTCACCTGAATCTCAGCCCTGATTTTTATTAGTATTTCTTTTATTTTGCTATTAGTAGAATTGTCCTGTTGACTTTTCTCTAGTTGCTGTAAATTTTATGCCAGCATATCAATCATAAGTCTCTCTCCTTTTTTCATATGTGCATGGATTGCTATGAAACGTCCTCTGATAACTGCCATTACTGTGTCCCATAAGTTTTGGTACACTGTGTTCTCATTCTCGGTTTCTAGAAATTTCCTAATTTCCTCTCTGATCTGGGCCAGTACACACTCCACCTTCTGTGGCACCCCAAGGTGCCGTGGGCCACACCATGGCTTTTTGTGAGATCACCCAGTAAAGCACTGTCCTAGAAGGTCCACAACCACCCAACCAGCATCCCCTGAGAGACCCATTCAACTTTCCCTCCAAATAACAATACTGGTTAACAAGGGAAAGAGTGAAGCCACAGGAGGATAAAGCGGTAAGCCAATCCCATAATGCAATTGGCTGCAAGCAGTTCGAAGAAGCACTCCTAAAAGTCTCCCAGTTAGAACCAGTCCTCTTTGACTTCTTGGAAATGGCAGCTGGTTCCTCTAAAACAATGCAACACAAAAAACAATCACCCCAAATGACCTCAATGAACAAACAGAAGATACAAAAGGCAATGGTAGAAGATGTCCTGAACCTAACAACATGCATAGAAGAAGCAGACATTGATCTGCCATAGAAAACTGCTTGGAGCTATACAGGATAGAAGGGAAACAATTCAGAAAAGGGGTAAATTATAGAGGATATAAAGGTTACGCACCAAAGGGAAATACAAGACCTAACGGACAGGATAACAAAAACCAGTAGCAAATTCACAGTCGACAGACTTGAGAAGGCAGAGAATTTCACCAGTGACCTAGAGGATAACCAGGCAGATTTCAACAGGTACGGAACTCAAATAGTATAATCAGAGAAGCTGGAAAAAACCTAAGAGGTGTGTCTGATGTTTTGAAGAGGAACAACATCAAAATAATTGGATTACCAGTGGAAGACACACCAATGAAGAATTCTTGGAGGAAAACTTTCCCCAGCATAATGAATGCAAACCAAACAACCAGTCAGGAGGCTGAAAGAACACCAGCTAGAATGAATCCCAAGAAGTCACCAAAGCACATAATAGTTAAACTATCCAACTTTGAGGAAAAGGAGAGAATCATGAGAACAACTAGGAAAAAACAAGCATTCACATATAAAGATTCTCAAAAATGTTAAGGAGACAGGGGAGCAACATATTCCAAAAATTGAAGGAAGATAATGCAAAACCAAGAGTACTCTATCCAGCCAAATTATATAACAAGATAGGAAAAACTCAAATAAAATATTAAAAGAATCCCAGCGTTACAAAGGATCCTTGCAGACCCAGTATGGGTGAAAGAAGAGCACTCACCTAGCACAAATAAAAGACTGGCACATCCAGCCACCACATCCAGAGGGCAACAGAGAGAAAACAGCACCCAAGATAGCATTGGCTTAAGGGTGGAAAGAAGTAAAAAATGAAACACACACACATACAGATGCATGCACACATACAGATGCATGCACACACACACACACACACACACACACACAGCACAGCAGAGTGAAAAGAAAGGGAGGTAGAAAAACACCTAACACAAAAGGTGTAAGTTGACCTTACAAAGTTCACAGATGGAAGTAATAACCCAGAATATATATGGACTGAACTCAGGCGTTAAAAGACTGAGGCTAGCAGACTAGCTTAGAAACAAAATTCAGCAATCTGCTGACTACAGAAGACACATCTCAAGACTACAGACAAAAATATGCTGAGACTCAAAGGCTGGAGAAAAACATACCACACAAACAGCAATTTAAACAAAAAGCAGGGTTTCAATCCTAATCTCAGATAAAATGACCTCAAAGTGCAAGCCATAAAAAGAGATGAGGGGCACTATATAATGCTTCAGAGACTGGCAGACAAAGAACTACTAAGAATTCTGAATATGTATTCCCTAAATGAGAGACCCACTGAATACGTCAACCAAATGCTTCAATGGATGAAAAAAAAGAAACTACATACTTGACAATTATTTTAGGTGACTTCAATACACACTCTCTGAAAAAGATAGATCATAGGAAAAGAAATTAGGGCTGAGCCCCAGTGGCATAGTGGTTGTGTGCAGGACTGCGGCCCACTGGGACGGAGGTTCAATTCCAGCAGTGGGGCTGGGCCTCCTACTCCTACCGCTGGAGAGCAGTGATTGCCCGCCCCCCCCCCCCCCCCAAAAAAAAAAAGAAATTCAACAAGGAATCTAAGGCTCTAATCACTACAATTAGACAATTTGACCCATTAGATATTTACAGAGCTCTTCAACCAAATACATAAAACTCACATTCTTTTTAAGTCCACATGGCATATATTTGAAGAGAGACCACAGAGTAGGACATAAGGCAAATTGGCACATATCCAGCACATTGATAGATTACAGACCTCTCTCTCTGACCTCTGTGCCATAGAGCTGCAAATAAACAAAAGGAAGATGAAGAAAAGAAGAGCAAACAATTGGAGGTGAATAACTCTCTATTGCAAAAGGAGTGTGTACTGGCCCAGATCAGAGAGGAGATTAGGAAATTTCTAGAAACCGAGAATGAGAACACAGAGTACCAAAACTTATGGGACACAGTAATGGCAGTTATCAGAGGTTGCTTCATAGCAATCCATGCACCTATGAAAAAGGAAGAGAGACTTATGATTGATGTGCTGGCATAAGATTTACAACTAGAGCAAAGTCAACAAGACAATTCTACTAATGAAAAAAGAAAAGAAATACTAATAAAAATCAGGGCTGAGATTCAGGTGAGGGAAAACAAGAAAACTATGGAAAAATTAATGCTGCTAAAAGTTGGCCCTTTTGAAAGGATAAACAGAATGGACAGAGTGCTAGCAAACCTAATCAAAGAAAGGAAGGAACAAATTTCAATAGCAAGGATGAGGGATGAAAGAGAGGACATTACAACAGACCCTATTGAAATATTACACAGTACTACAAAGGACTATACTCCAATGAATTCAACAACTTGGAAGACATGGACAGATTATTGGGGAAAAAAATCTCTCCCTAGACTATCCCTGATGGATGTCAAGAATCTAAACAGATCTATAGCAATTGAAGAAATAGACAAAGTTATCAAAGGATTACCACCACCAACAAAAATCCTCTATCAGATGGCTTCACAGGACAATTCTACCAAGCATTTAGGAAAGACTAACACTAATCCTACACTTCCAGAACAAAGAAAAAGATGGTAAACTCCTGAACCCCTTCTATGAAGCTAGTGTAACTAATACCGAAACTGGGCAGGGATCCTACAAAAATCGAGAACTACAGACCAATATCCCTCTAAAACTACAGACCAATATCCCTAATGAACACTGATTCAAAATCCTGAACAAAATACTGACTAACAGAAAACAAAGGTATGTAAAACAAATAATTTACCAGGACCAAGTGGGGTTCATACCAGGGATGCAGGGATGCTTCACATATGAAAGTATCGTTCGCCATATTAACATGAAAAATTACAAGAAACATATAATATAGATAGATGCAGAAAAAGCATTCAACAACATCCAACACCAATTCCTCAAGAAGATAGGATTGGAAGGAAAAGTCCTCAATATAATACAAGCTGAAGATAAAAAAGCAAAACCAACACAGCTTTCACTGAAAAGGAGGACCAGACAAGGATGCCTCTTGTCCCCACTCTTATATAAAATCATACTGGAGGTTTTAGCAAAGAAAAGACATCAAACGCATTTGCCTGGGGAAAGAAGAGGTGAAACTATTCCTGTTTGCAGATGATATTTTTTATATATGGAAATTCCCAAAAGTGCCACAAGGGGAGTACTGGAAGAAATAGAGGAATATGGCAGAGTGGCAGGATACAAGATGAACAAACAGAAGTCTGTTGGACTATTAGACACATCAGATGAAACCACAGAAGATGAGATCAAAAAGGTAGTATCCCTTAAAATAGCTAAGCACAAATAGAAATATCTAGGGATTTAATTGACTAAAAGAACAAAAAAATTATATAAGGAAAACTACAGAACACTATTACAAGAAACCAAGAGTGACCTCAACAAATGGAAGATTATCCCATGCTCGTGGATTAGAAGACTCAATGTAGTAAAGATGTCAGTTCTGACCAAGGCAGTATATAAGTTTCATGCAATCCTGATATAATTTCCCTCATCTTTCATTAGAGAAGTGGAAAAACTAATTATCAACTTCATATGGAGAGGAGAAAAAGCCCAGAATTATCAGAGAACTTCTCAAGAAGGACAAAGTGGGAGGGCTTGCTTTACCTGATTTTAGCACATACTATACAGCCACAGTAGTCAAAATTGCGTGGCACCTGTATAAAGTCAGATACTCAGACCAATGGAAAAGAACTGAAAACCCAGAAATAAACTCATCAGGATACAGATTAGTGATCTTTGATAAGGACCCCAATATTATCAAATAGGAAGCAGATACCCTCTTGAACAAGTGGTGTTGGAAAAAATGAGCATCTATCTGCAGAAAAATGAAGCAAGACCCTTACTTCACTCCATGCACAAGAATAAACTCAAGGTGGATCACAGATCTTGAGGTAAAACCCCAAACTATTGGAGCCATCAATGAGGGAATTGGAACAAATCTGAGAACGTTGGCACAGGGATTACACAGGCTATCAGAAATAGGCAAGGACACAAAAACAGATGAATCACAAATTGACAAATGGGATATACTCAAGATAAAACACCAGTATACATCAAAAGAACTCACCAAGAGAGTAATAAGAGAGTTCACAGACTGGGAAAACATCTTTAGCAATGACACTCCTGACAAAGACCTTATTACTAAAATATACAATACTCTGCTAGCTTCCAAAGAGAAAAAAACTAATTGACCACTGAAGTGGGCAAAGAACTTGAAGAGAAGTTTCACAAGGGCAGAAATACGAATGGCCAATAAATACATGAGAAAATGTTCCCAATCATTAGCTACAAGAAAAAAGGAAATTAAAACAACGAGAGACCACCTAACACCCTCAAAGATAGCCCAATTCAAAAAATTGGAAAGCAACAAGTATTGGTGGGGCTGTGGTTAGGTAGGAAATATCCACTGCAGGTTGACCAGTAGCTATGAACATCCACTATGGAAATCAATCTGGCGGTATCTAAAACAGATGGAAATTGAGCTACTTTACAACACAGCAATCCCCCTACCTGGCAAGAAAAGGCAAGAAACAAACTGTGGCCAAACATCTGTGCTCCAATGTTCATTGCAACACAGTTCACAATTGCAAGGAGCAGGAAACAACCCATAATTCCATCAACTGGTGAACAGATTTAAAAACTGTGGTACATACTTACAATGGCGTAATATGCATCCCTAAAAACCAGTGATGAACACAGGAAGCACATTGCCACATGGGAAGAACTGGAGGAAATTATGTTAAGCAAAGTAAGCCAAGCACAAAAGGTCAAGTACAACATGAGTTTGCTAAGGTAAGTTTTAAAAAAATGCAAAAGGGGCACAAGAAGAGATATTGTGTACAAACATTCTTGGAATGAGGTCTAGGTAGTAGGGCAGGGGGCTGAGCAAACACAGAGATACATATGGTAGCCAACTAAAAAGGAGGGGGGAAAAGACATGGGTAGTAAGGTAACAGGGCATTAATGCACCCAAGGGGAGGGTATCATTTATATCTCCACAGGAAAGAGGGACCAGACTTCAACCTGGTTCTCCAAGATGTGAATGCAGCTTATTGGCATGAAGCAGGGAACCAATATGATGGTATGAGGGGCCAGCCCCAAACCGAACCATGCAGACAGGTCCCCCTTCACCAGAAGAATTTCCTTCAGAGGACAGCACTAAAGCTACAGTTCAGAGAGAGGGACATGTCTGATCAGAGCACACAGGAGCAAATGGAGGAGCAAGAAGGGAGAGTGGAGCACGCCCTATTCTACCAAGCCTCAAGGATGATATCCCTGCTCAGAGCAGCCAGTGCACAGAGAGGACCCTATCGTCGGCCCCACTAAGAGACAGGACATCCCTCACAGAACCATAGCCCTAAGAGGGTCAAAAATGGTGACATATTGCAGGACTTCCACCTTATCTGACCCCACCACACTGAGGCGAAACACTAAGGGTATGCAACAGAACAGCAAGAGAAACAGAGCAAAGAACTTCCCAGGGAATACCAAATACAGACTTTGGGGTCAGGTGTGGCACCCTATCAGACTTGACCAGACAACACTCCTAAAGGTCAACAAACAGACTTTGAACTACTTATAGGCTTTTCTATTATTTTTGTCTTTGTTTTTTTTTTGTTATTGTTTTCTTTTGTTGTTTTGTTTTGCTCTGTCTTGTTTTCTGTGGATATTATTATCTCTGCAGGTCTATCTAGATAAGATAAGCTGGATAAACAATCTTGAGGAGAAAACAACAGGGCCTATCCTTCCAGAGGGACATCGGAGAGGGAGAAGCAAGAGAAAAAGAAGTGGGTGTTAACAAACCCAGGAACAAGGGAACAACAAGTGATCCAAAATTTATGGCAAGGAGGCCTGATAGGGCTTGCTTGATCAAGGGCAATGTAACTAAGAGGAATTACTGAAAACTAAATGAAGACTGAGCATGATAGTGAGACAAGGGGGAAGTAAAAGGAAATAGAGGAAAGAGCTAGAAGGCAAAGGGCATTTAAAGAGATAAAAATACAGTCATGCACATATGTAAATAGATTTACATGTCAATGGGGAAATAGAGCTATGTGCATATATGCATATAATTATAGGTTTAGTATTAAGGTAGAAGATGGACATTGGGCCTCTATTCAAGTACTCCCTCAATGCAAGAACACTTCGTTCTATTGAACTGGCATTCCGTGATGCTCATCTTTCCTACGTGATTGCTGAAGACAAAATGGGTGCATAAGCAAATGTGTTGAAGAAAGATTATGGTGCCTGGTTATCAAGAGATATAGTGTCTGAAGTCTTAAAAGCTTAAAAGATAAACAAGCAGCCATCTAGCTAAGAAGCAACAAAGACCAAATGCAGAAAAATCACACCAACCTGTGTGATCACAATGTGTCAATAAGATCAGGTATCAGGCATTAAAGAACAAAAAATCATATTATTGTGGGGGGGTGCAGAATGGAGACAACCTCTTACAGAAGGGTCACAAGGAGGAGACATGCCAATCTGGGTGCATTATAGAAATAATGAAACATACAACTTTCCTCTAGTTCTTTAATGCCCCCCCCACACACACACTGTCATGATCCCAATTCTATCTTACAACTCCGACTAGATCAGAGCATGTACACTGATACAGATATGAACTGGAAACACAGGGAATCCAGGACAGATAAACCCCTCATGACTAATAATGAGAGTATCGATACTAGGAAAGGCAGGGAAGATGGGGAAGAAAGAGGGAACTGATCCAAAGATCAACATATAAACACCTCCCTAGGGTACATGCAACAGAAAAGTGGGTGAAGTTGGACAGTGTAAGACATGACAAAAATAATAATAATTTATAAATTATCGAGGGTTCGTGAGGGAAAGGAGCAGGGAGGAAGGGAAAAATGAGCTGATATCAAGGGCTCAAGTAGAAAGAAAATATTCTGAAAAATGATGGCAACACAATAGATGTATATATGGATTGTGATGAGAATTGTATGAGCCTCCAATAAAGTGATTTTTTTAAGTTAAAATAAATTAAAATAAAAATAGGAGAAAAAAATGATATCAAAAGTACAAATCCATTAAAATGATTTAAGTATTTCTTTAGAAATGAAAAGGTTGTAAAAAAGTTGCTGAGATACAAAACCAGTGTCAATTCCTAGCTCTCATTAGAATTCACAAGTCTAAAATCCATTAAACTTGTAGAAATCCTAAGTTTGTTTTCAGTAGTAAATTCCAGAAGTTCAATTCTTATACATAAATCAATGCTTAGTATTACTGTACCTAAACATTTACTTTCCTTTAGAAAACAATTTCCTCAATGATAGGAACATTTATATTATCAAAATATATGCTCTCATTGCTGGATTAAAGTACATTCATTGGTTATTAATATTTAATAGTTTCCCCACATATTACCCTCTGTGGCACAGGGCAGTGCAGTGCTTTGGTCTGTTCAGCATGGAGTCACTCTGGATCGAAACTGACCCACGGGCACCTAACAATAACTTTTGCAGAGGGAACTTGGATGGCGCAACCATTAGTGCGCTCAGCTGCTTGCTAACCGGAAGGAAGGTCCGTGGTTTGAATTTAGCAGCAGCAAGGTGGGAGAAAAGATCTCTAGCTCTGGCCGGTACAGACTATCGTCAAGGAAACCCTCCGAGGCAGCTCTCCTCTGTCCTGTCCTGTTACCACGAATTAGATGCATCAGTTGCAGGGAACACACCCACAACATCCTTTGTGAAGTAGCTATTCTTCTCTATTGCCCGCTTACCTATTTTGGCTCTTCATTTTTTCATTTTGTTGGTCAGTTAAACATCTTTTTAATGTCTTATAGACATAAGCCTATACTGTTGCAAATACTGCTTGAAATCTTGTTCCTGGATTGCGTCTACTTTGGATTTAAACATTTTTCATAATTAAAACTTCTATTTGCAAGGAATGCTGTCTTTGACAATTATTCGTGTTTGTTTTTCTTCTAGGCTTTTTTAATGGTGTGAAAATTTCTCTATTTTACTTTGAAAATATTTGATACACAGTAGGAGGGAAAGCTCTAAACTGTTATTATTAAAACAGTCACCCAAATTTCACCAACCCATTTACTGAAAAATTCTTTCCTCCTCTAGCTTGATTTGAGAGTTTTAACTGGTTGTACATTAGCTTCTTCTACGTAATGCTGTACAAAGGCTGTTTGTATTATTTTCTTGATATGTGAAATGAATTTCTTTCTATAATTAAAACTTCTGGAAAATATACTTAATTTCTGGTAGGAAACTGGAAACACCAGTGTTGGTAAATCATCCACTGATGTTGAAGAGCACATTGGAAGGGACCATAATTTGACTGTACTGAAAACATTAATGTGAACAAAACTTAATTTAAAACTCTCAACTTAGGAATTTATCCTCCAAATGGGCTATCACATGTGAGCAGAAGACTTGTATTGATGACTGTTCATAATATCGTGGGAGTATAAATGAACAGCATTTACATCCAATAAAAATGTAACAAATTCTGGTTGAAAACAATTGATTAAAAATATCCTAATCAAAAGATTTAAATGTCTACTGTACTGAAACTAGGTAGGACAGAGACAAGACAGAGTGATCCTATTTAGGATATTATGAAGAGGCACACAAATGAGTTAAGTGAAAAAGTATTGCTACCAGTGTTCCAATTCACACACGCCAGGTTTATTTCAAATACAATGTGTTTAACTATGTGTCTGTGATCAGTAGATGATTTCAGACTAGTTCCCTCTCTCAGTAATATACCTATAATAGTCTTGGTAGTATGTCAAAAGGTGGTCTAATCAAAACAGTGTCTTCAAAAGGAACCAGCCTGGCCAGCTAAATTCAAGACAGATGTTGTCAATTCAGAAGTTTTAACAACTGTGTTTTGAGATTGCAAAGGGCAATTTAGGTGGATTTTCTCAAAGAACATCAAATGGTCTAAGGCAGGAGTCCTCAAACTCCAGCCTGCGGGCCACATGCAGCCCACCGAGGACATTTATCTGGCCCACCGGGTATTTTTGCCACTGCCTATCCTGCTTAGCAGCCAACTCATGCCGGGCCAGCAGTGAATTTGTTCATAGTTGGTTTTTTGTTTTTTTAAAAACTATAGTATGGCACTCCAACAGTCTGAAGGACAATGAACTGCCCCCTATCCCCCCCGCCCCGTGTAAAAAGTTTGAGGAGCCTGGTTAGGAACTTATTGGGAGCAAGTTTTAAGGAAATTGAAAACTGCATGAGCAAAGGAAAAACCAGAACCACCGCACTGAAGAATTGTTCCTCTATCATTACAATGCACCTGCTCATTCTTGGAAACTGTCTTAGGAGAATGTCATTGGCAAACTTTACCCTAACCACCTGACAGCCTGATCTGGTCCCTACAGACTTTTTCCTTTTTAACTCTCAGAACATTGTAAAAAGAACACAGTTTGAGTCCCTTGAAGATGTGAAAACATAGAGTACAACAAAGAGAAGAGAATTCTTCGGAGAAGGAATAAAGGTGGAAACACTGCCTTGACAATTGCATAGTCCTAGATGGAGGGCAAGCTGAGAAACAAGAGCTTCACTTTGTGATGCTTTCGCTTAATAAGTTCTTTAAAATTTTAGCAAAGCTGTTTGACTTACCCTTAGAAAGAAATATATATATATGTTTCCCTTCATAGCGTTGTGTTTTCAAAAGACAAAAATGTATTTCTTTTAGGGTAAAATATTATAAAGTTAAGAAAAGAGAGATGCTATATCTAGATTTATAATAACTAGTACAACAACCCCCTTTACAAAAAATGTTATTTTAATTTTATCAAGATGAAATTTGATATTACTCCAGCCTCAAAAGAATACAAATTAAATAATTTTGAAACAATGAATTTAGAGAAAACTGTTATCTCTATATTTATACTTCCCATGAGAAAAATGGCACGAATGTGGAAAACATTCATAGTTTTTTTCATATGAGCATATGTAAAACTTAGATATTTCAGATAAACACTATTCATGTATTTTCTATCGTGTTTTCTTTCTATAGAAATCCATAAAAATCAATTGCTAATTAACATATAATACATTTTGGTACAAGAAATACTTATTGTTGACAAGAATTCAAAATTGATTTTCAAACACTAAATAATCTTGGGAATAAAGCTTACCTGGCCACAATGCCCTGTTCTTTTCCTTTATCACAGAATGCTCCTTTTTGAGGTAGAGTTTCCACATTTCCGTTAGTAAATCGGGAAGGTCTCTTGCCAGTCTCTATTTTGCTTTGCTGTCTTCATTATATTTTAGAACTGGGGGTAGGGTACCGTGCCAATTAAATTGGGCAGCCTTCCAAGCTTTAGAGAATTCTAGAGTGGCTTAGTGAAGAAACTATCTGAAAGATTTCACTTTTATTAAACTTTGGCCTCTTAATCCTTCTGGGGTAGATCACTCTTTGATGATATGTTCCATTTCTTTCCTGACTGTGTCTCTGGTTTCTCCATTCTTATCGAGCCAATGTAGTCATGTAAGTTTTCTTCCTAAATTCATACATTTTTTTAAAAAGGAGTTAAAGCTAGCATGCAATAGTTATATTATCTTATTAACTTTATTCGGTTAGCTATTGTTTTAATACCTTTATACTTTCACCTATTTACCTATTTCTTTTTTTTTTGATGATTTTTTTTAGGCATCACTGCCCTCTGATGGTGGGAGTAGGAGGCCCAGCCTTTGCTCCTGTGGAGCTGGAATTGAACCTCCATCCCAGTGGGCCGCAGTCCAACCACTGCGCCACTGGGGTTCAGCCCCTACCTACCTATTTCTTGAGTAGATTTTCAAGAAGCTTATTTTTTCCTTTCACAAAGAACCAAATTTTATATTGACTGACTTATGGACTCTTCAGGTTTATCTGACTCATTTTCATAAATGTATTCTAATCTTCACCCTTCAAAAAATTTCCTTAAAAATTCTTTCCCCTGTGTTGTTGCTATATTTTTCTAATCCCTTTGGTTGGATATTGTGGTAGGTAATATGCATTATCTCTCAACATCCATTCTAACTTTCTTTGTGTGTTCCTGTACCATGAAAGGGAAAAAGTCTAAAATTAGATATCTTAGACTCCTTTGGACTTGAGACTAGAACGGCCCAAATGTGAAGCTCTTAATTAGTTAGTCTGCATTGTAACAGGTGATGGAGAGTGGTATTTCAAATAAGTGGTTTAATAATTAAATTATGTGTTAAATAGCATGGTGATAAATGGACATCAATTGGAAAAGTAGCAAGCTAGATCTCAGTTTTAGTGCTTGTAGTAAAATAAATCCTACACAGATCAAAGAGTTACCAGTTTAAAAAAATGCTAAAAGAAAAACATGTTAAAGAAAATTAACTTTAAAATAAAAAGTCGTTTTAAAACACAGCATCAAATCCAGAGGCCATAAATGAAAAGACAGAAAAAATCTGACAATAAAATATTCAAACTGTTTGTGAAAAATCATCATCAACAATATAAAAATACCAATTAGAAAAAGAATTTATTACGTGAAGTAAAGGATAATTTTCATAACACCCATACATTCTTATGAGTCAATTAAAGTAATAGTATCAATTCAGAAGGAAAATGGGCCAAGTTGATTAATATTCAAATGCATACACCATATGAGTACGTTATATATCAAGATTACAACACCGAATATCAAACACTGAAAGTAGCAATTGTTTTTTAAAATCAGACTAAAGAAATAGTACCACCGGGAGGGAAAACATTTATTTAGATATGTAAATTAAAATATAGATGTCAGGCAGAAAATGGTATTTAGGATTTCCTGTATGAAAGATACAGGATTTTTTGTGAGTTGGATGTCGAATTTCATTTGTAAACCTCGAATATTTACCACCCATTGCACTGCTAGATTTCAGAATGTCTGTGCTAGTGACATGGCGGTATAACCAGCAAAAGAAATCTATTCATATATATATATACCTGAGACATAATTAATAAGTTGTAAAAGGTAATCCTTCACTTGTGTGGTGTTTTTGTTTTCTACTGCCAAAAGTTCAACAAATTAGAAAAAAATTACTGACCCTGTAGTATATTCATCAGACAGCATCTTTTTTTTTTAATCTGTAGAATACAAAAACAGCTATTCTACTGGCATCCAACCATTTGCAAAGATTACTTCTGTATAGTTTTACACTGTGAGAATCAAATTTCAAAATAAGCACTTGGTTATTAGTTCTATTTTTAACCTGCCACTCATATACTGTCATGTACTTAAAATTCAGAACATGTTTACATTATCCATCCAGCAGGCTAATGCAACTGCACACCAGACAGTCATGCATAATTCAAATCAATATCCTCAGGCTTGCAAGTCTAAGTCAAAGCTGTCTTTAAAAAATCTAGGGTGTGACTCAAACATGAATAAAGTATATCTAATTTTTCTTTTTATCTGACAAATTGATACTTTCTGCAGAGGAATGCCAAAAATGCAAGTCTACTCTATACTAGATCTTTACACTATCGAAGAAAAGAAGGATAATTGAAAAAATAAATAACAAGGCAACTGCCGCAGTTGAAGAAAATTAATTCTAAGTAGCGACAGAGACAAAGCTGAGCATGATTCAAACAGCAAAGCTCACAAGATAACAACAGGTTATGTGAAGTCTTGCCAGGAACAAAACTGCAAACAAAAGTTACAAATTCAAGGATCTAGGGTATAATGCAAACTGGGGATTGCCTTTACCCTTAAATTCAGATTGTTATTTGATATAACTAAAATTAGTTTCACTTAAATTTCTTGAATTAAACCCTCCCTACTAGATTGCTGCTCCATCTAGAAGTGGCCCCAGTGATTTACTTGAGTTACACAAATTTAAATTGGGGTTCACCGGCAAAAGATAACAAGACATAGCAATAACAACCCTCTGCTCCAGAAACTAGTTCCTTTCACCTTTGCAGGAAATGGTATTTACTTTTAATAACTTGAGAAAAGAAAGATAAGTGGGTCTTAGTCTATAAAGGATTATCTCTGATGTTACTAAAAACACAAATGGTAAGTAGTGACACATAATTGATTAGCCTGGATTAAAATTTTCCTAAGGAAGAATAAGTATATATATAGTTTGATCATTTTTCCTCCTAGAAGCTTCAAATTTGACTCATCATTTAAAGAAACTCTCCATATATGAGTGACATCATTGCTCAGGCAACCCAACTCAATTATGAAAATTTCATATTGGCCCTATTCAGTATTACAGTCATCCCAAACATAATATCCTCTACAATGACAGTCCATTAATGTCAAGATACAATAATATGAAGGATGAAATTAATGGGATAGAGAGAAAGGATTCAATAGTATCTGAGATAATGAAAAAAAGATTAAATGGCAGACCTTGGGGAAATAGAGGAAAGGCATGGAACCAACCATTCAAGGAGTACAGAGAAATCTGGTTCAGTATACAGCATGTATCTCTCTGTTTCCTTGTAAAGACAAAAAATTTAGACTAACCTTCAGATGACAGAGTGGCCAAATCAAAGATGTTCATTCATCAAGATCTGAATTTAATTGGGAGCTGATAGATAACACTGTGGGCCAAGGCTGTTCACTAACTGTCCGGTAAGAAAGTATCAGGAAATCAAGTTTTACAGCAATTCAATCAATTTATGCTAGAAGAACTGATGTAGCTGAATGAAACATTACAATAGCAATAGCAAATGAAAAAGTAGTTTTTTACCAAAAAAAAAAGATGTCCCATTTCACCTAGCAATAATTCTGGCATGGACAGACAAAAGGGGGTGAATTAGACTCCTATCTTTTCCTCTCTTCAGAGAAATATTTTCCCTTACATGTTCTTACCCCTTGCCCACAATTACAAGCAAACTCTTGAGAAACAAACACACCTACTCCCCACTTATGTTGCTAACTGCATATTTTGCATTTGCAACAGATGTTTAATAAAAACCTCCTATGCAACTATTTTGTGCATTAATGAGTTGGTGGACACAGCAATGAGACCTATGGAGCATCTCACCCCTTTCCTGCTCAGAGAGCGTCTCTCCGTATCGTCCAGGAAGCTGGGTTGTGAGACTGGACTGAGTTGTCCTGCGTCTTCTGTTCTCTCCTGCTAGTGAGGTCTCTCTTCCAGTCCTCTTGTAAGGGCCAGCCCTATCCATGGCTCCAGGGCACCAGTCAAAGGTACCTACCTGTTCCAGGTTCTCAGCTTCTACATGGCCTGAGGCTCTGCAGCTCAGAATTACTGAGGAGGAACGAAAGAGACTTTGGAGAGGGTGCTGGAAAGAAACACGTGCAAGTTGAATGACATCCCAAAGTGAGGTGAACGGCCTGAAGCCTCCACCTCAGGGGGGCTGGGTGCACAGCCAGACTCCCAGAGTCTTGGCAGGAAGCCCAGAAACTCGATGACTCACCAGGCCCAGGGGGAGAGCAGACTCTGGAACCAGGAAGGCAGGGGTGGGAGTGCATCCCTTGAGGCTGGCAAGCAGCAGAGAAGGTCTGACCCAGCACAGGAGGGTGGCAGAGTGCTTCAGCCTGGAGTCCTGCAGTCCCAAAGTTTGACCATATCCCGATCTGTCCTCCGTAGATGGATGATCCATAAGAGGACTGACTGGCGATAAGCACCTAGGTCACTCTTAGCTCTTGTTATTTCAATGAGCATACGAGGGTGAGTCAAAAACTACTGCTACTCGAATTCCAATTAATAAATGCACACGTTTTTTTCCAAACACAAGATGTATACACGTCTCTGTCAATCAGTGGATGACTACAGACAAGTTCTCTGAATAAAACACCTGTCTTAGTCTCAAAAAGGGGTCATATAAGGGAGCCTTCAAAAAAAGGGCTCCAATCCTAACAGTGCCTTCCAAGGGGATCTACTGGGTCCGATCATTTCAAGACAAGAAATTTCAGCTAAAAAGGTTAGAAGGCTAGAGTGACCTTGTTTGGGGATTCCAGAGGCACAGTCTTGGCAGATTTTTCTCTAAGGACAAAACACGACCACAGGGGCTTACTGGAAAGATATTTGATGAAAATGTAAAACTTCTGGTGAGAAAGGGGCCAGGAGACTTGAACTGTGGAATATGCATCCATAAGGACAATGCACCTGCTCTGTCTTCTGGGGTGGTGGGGGCTGTCCCATGAGTATTTCAGTGGGTAATCTTGCCCTAATCACCTTACAAGTCCTGATTTTTTCCCCCTTCAAACATTTTTTTTTAACTCCCCAAACTCAAATAACACCGAGGAAAAGCATGATGTGAGGCTCTTAAAGAGACCCAAACTGCTGTTTCGCCATGACATCAATCAAAGAGTTCAGAATCCATCGGGGATAGGTTGGAAACATAGAAAGCCCACCTTCAGAAGCTTATAGACCCAGATGGAAGGTCTGACAAGAAACAATGGCCACACAGTTTGAGGTTCTTTAAAAATTAAATTTTTAGGATTCTGCAGCGATTTTTGTTGATTTGCCCTTATATGAGGAGTCCTCGGGAGTTCATGGACATACATAATACAAAAAGACTAGGTATGAATTTCAAAAACTGCACCAAAGTCAACTTGAACTAACTGGTTGCAACATGTCTGAGTAGGATCTAGTTTGAGGCACTAAGAATGAGACATTTATTGAAAAGATCCCTGTCGGAGCAACCAAATTCTGTTAAACTTGAAGCAAGAAAAATACCAAATGTGTGATGAAGCTTGGGCGGAATAACAGTGCAATCGCTCATGCTTTGTAAAGCACATGGGGGCATGCGCCAGAGGCCCGCAGTTCACCAACGCACGACTCCCCTTAAAATGAGCCCACAGGTGGCAGACCACTGATTTGTGAGGAAACAATCTTGTTCCTGCCCCAATTAAAGAAGACTAATGATTAACAGTAGAGACGACAGCCAACACTGCTGACATCCCACTTGGCTCAATTTATGCAATGCTGACTGAAATTTTAATTTTGAGCAAACTTTCTGCCTGATGAAAGCCAAGTCTGCTGTGCCCATAGCACTTAAATGAAAATTTCAAACAAGCGGGACTGAGATCCTGAAGCATTTCTTTGAAGAGCTGTAACGGGAGAGGAAACCATAGGGTTTTAGGAGCATGAGTCTGAAGACAAAACTCAGGCAGAGTCATGGTGACCAAGTGGCAGTGCCCTAGACTGGTCAAGACAGGTGGTGGCAACTGTTAAACCATACGTATAATTCCACATTTCCAGGAACTTTCTGGAAACCACTGTATTCCCCAACCTTATCATTTCCACAAGAGGAAGCACAGGGGGCCAAGGACCTGCCCTATCACACAGTGTATGGAAAAGGCCAAACTTGAGGCCCGTCTGTCACTTGGAAGACAGACTCGCACACACAAGTCTAGTGGCTCTGCCCCTTTATTCTCCTTGAGTCTTCGCAGAAATAAATAATTCAGCTATATAGAGCATTGGGAAATGCAGGTGCATTGGGGTAAAATCTAGACAGGAGTGAAGATGAGACATCTACATGAAATTTAAAGCATAATAACTTCCAGTGACTTCTCACTTTCTCCATGAGAAAACAATCCAAATTTCTAAAAGGGGCAGTGAGACATTCACCATAAGAGAACTCTGGTCATTGAGGACGTCATTCTGATACACAGAAAACAAGGTCAGAGAAAAGTAGCAGCTCCAGTATGGGAGAAGGACTGGGAAGCAAAACCATCCTGCCAAACTCTTCTGGCACTAGATTCACAACCTGGAGAGAAAACTGGCTGTGTGTGAACTGAAAGCACAGACTTTTCAAATGCTGTTCACACTTTGGAGCCCACCGCTCCAATAGAGGATTCCATAAACTAATTGCGGCAGTCGCTAATCTGGTGTCAATTTGAGGATTGGGAGTGTAGGAGTGGAGTCTAGCCTAGTCAATCTGGAGATAGCCAATGAGACCTTTGTGTGGGCATGACTTTCTCTTGAGGATTCTGGGAAATCTGGCCATATTTTCCCCTTGGAGGTGAAAGACTTAGGGCTGAATCCCCTGGAGACATTCTACTGACAAGACACAAGGCTGATTCCCTGTGAGACATTCCGGAGGAGAAGCCACATGGATTTTTGCTGATGGAACCAGACCTCTGAAGCTGAAAAAGCCACATGGAGACTCCTGCCAGTGCTGAGATGCTTGAGAAGCCACAGAAAGGCCCCTGCCAGCGCTCAGATGCTTCTACCACCACTGGATACACAAGAATCTGCACCCACTGGCCTGTGATTGTCCTGGTGTCATTGCATGTGATTCGTGAGTCTGAAGACTTTAGAGATTGGTTTTGGAATATGGGCTTATGAATTTGGACTGGTCTGAGCTGTTTCCTCAATGTTCAATTGCTCTAGTATATAAACCTCTTTCTTATGCACCTATGAGTGTTTATGAATTTGTTTCTCTAGTCTACCCAAACTAACACACTAATCAAATAGGGAATTTTTCTCATGTGCAAAAGAACACTGCACTGTCATACCTCAGCGATGCCTGGTCAACACTAACTGATGCCACATAGCACGTTAATGGTGGGAAGGGCCTTCCATTGTAATTGTGAGTAATGTGGACAATGTGCCTGAGGTGGCAGAACTGGCCCAAGAATAGCAGTTTCAAGCAAGAACAAACCGAGCGGAGCAGCATAGCTGAATGTGTGTGTCCATAAAGGGTATTCTGAGAATGTTCCCAAAACTAGATGAAGGAATGAGAAATGAGTGATTAGACTGACTGTGAGAAAAGCTTATACTATGATGATTGGAGCAATGAAATATCTTCATGCCCATATACTAGAAAAACCTGGCAATATCCAGGGCCATATCTATCTGCTCTATCACAAAACCAAACCCCTCTCTCGTCATAGCAACTCTATGGGGCAGCATAAAAGATGGATCTATCATATATACATAACATGATGTATACATGCGTGCCCGAGACCCTGGATGGTGCAACCAGCTAACTCTATGGTCGCCACCTCAAAAGTTGGTGGTTCTGGTCCATTTAGAAGAAGCTTAGCAGTGTGCGTAGGATTTGAAAATGAGAGTGCCTGGTACTTCTGAAGAAAACTAGCTGTGGTAGGTTTACTGTGCCAACATGGCCAATGGACACATGGGATTAAGTGAAGGGCAGAAAAATAAATGGCTCGGCAAGACCTTTCTTGTCTCTTGCTCTTTGATCATCAGACCAATGGGCGGCTGCCTTGCCTGCTCTGCGCCTCCATTTGCAAGCTACACTACCTGTGGGACCCCTAACCCGTGGACTGTGTTGCTGTAGTCTTGAGGTTCCTTCAAGCCTTGCTTCGCCACACTATTGATGATTATACTATGATGATGGGATTACGTCTTTTGACGTAATATGCCTCTATACGTCTCTTGATCTGGGAACTGTCACACCCTCTCATCTAGCTGACTGTTGGTAATCTTCCTTGCTATTTGCTGCCTGTTGCCAGACAGCCTGAATTGCTCTACAGAGGACTATCCGATGGCCCTCAAGACCTGAAGGGCTGCCAGTATTTTAGCTGTCTCATGGAAGTGAGTGGCACTGAGTCATTTGTACCGCTTTACAGATTAATTGTTTATTTCTTGTTATATATCTATATAAATATGTGTATATATACATGTGTGTATGTGTGTGTGTGTGTGTGTGTGTGTATAAGTGAGAGTGCCTGGTACTTCTGAAGGAAAGTGTTTGTGTGTGTATATATGTGTGTGTATATATATATATTTCTCTGGAGAAGCCTGTGTAATATACCAGCTAAGTAAAGTTAAAGCTTGACTCCATACTAATGTCTTCTATGAGTCCGTTTTGCTTGTCCCGTTTTGTTCTCTGTAAACCTTGGCAGTGTAGTGGGTTACGTGCTGGCCTGCTAACTCAAGGTCAGCAAGCCAGAGCTGCCATGTGCTCCATGGGCAATAGAGGAGGCTTAGAGTCTTCTCCCATGAAGAGTTATAGCAGTCTTGGAAACCATACGGGCAGTTCTACCCTGTCCTACAGGGTCACTGTGAGTCAAAATCAACTCAAAGGCAATGAGTTTGGGTTAGTTTTGGTTTGCTGTTTTCCTCAGCAACAGTTAAATTGTGTGTAGATCTAATCGTGCAGTCAAGGAACTATTTTTCATCTTAAACTGTAACTAACCATTAGAAGTTCATCTAAATTTATATAATTTATCTAGGTAATAATGCTCACCAAAACTTGAAACTTGTTGACTTTAAGATTAAAGAATATGTCTGTTCCTAAAACTCCAGAGGTCTCACAATCATGGCTCACCAATCTTATGATTGTCTTAGCAAGATTTCTATTTTTCTATCTTTTAAAATGTTTGAGCATGAGTTGTTCTCTTATAGGTTGTAATGAGACTACTAATGTCAAAAATAAAAGCATGGAGAGGGCGTCAAGCAAAGTCCACTGTTTATAAATATTCCAGTGTGGCGGTCATGTGCTTATGTTAATTTCATGATTGAGATGTAGGGGTGGAGTCTAGCCTGTTCATCTGAAGATAGCCATTGAGGAGCCAACGAGGTCTCCATGTGGCCACGGCTTTCTCCTGAGACTTCTGGGAAATCTCATGATATTTCCCTTGTGAAGGTGAGAAGCTATCTCCCTGGCAGTAGAGAGTTAGTCTCAGAGATGATGAGTCATGGACAAGACAAGATGGCAGCGTCTGGGGAGCCAGAAGAGAAGCCACACAGCTTTGCCCTGATGGATCTAGACCTCTGAAGCTGGAGAGGTCATGAAGAGACTCCTGCCAGCAATGAGTTCCTTCTGCCACCACTGGATGCTGTTGATGGACCTTGAGCCTCGAAAGCGAGGAGCGCTGGTGAGACCCCTGCCAGCACGGGATTCTGCACCCACTAACCTGTGACTTCATGAGTCAGAAGGAAACATTATAGACTGGTATCAGGCATATGGGCTAATATCGGACTTATGACTTTGAACTGGACTGGTTTGGGATATTTTCTCAGTGTTCCATTCCTTTTGTATATAAACCCTTATATCCATATGCGAGTCTATGTATTTGTTTCTCTAGTCTACCCGGAATAACACATCCAGCATCTTCTCACAGAAAATCTACCACATAAGCAGTTTTCGATCATCCTTGTTACCCCTTTGCAAAACGAACTGCATCCAGTCAACCAAAACTCTTATAAGATTTGCAAACCAATCAGAACAAAATCTCAGCTTCGAGATTACCCACTATGTATACCTTACATCACCAACCACCAATCAAACTAACTTCCTTGGTTTACCATATACATGGGACTGGGTGGTAATGCCCTATCTGCTCTGTGTTTCCCTACATCGGGAAGTACATAACATACCTCTCAAAAACCACAGCTTTTTTACTTGTAATATTAATGAGGCAGTCATAGCAATTTCTGCTACGCACTTTAACTCTTCCAATATAACAGAGTTAGAGCTGGAAAAGCAAGGGCGAAGAGGTGTCTGGGCATGCAATAGCCATCCTCCCTGCTTCCCGATGTGCCAGAGGAGAAGGATGAAGGAAAGGGCCATCTGCACTTCATATCCTGCTTTTTATTTTAATAGACACAGATTTAGCTTGTTAACAGAACACAGGCCTGGAGATCTACTTTGGAAAAGGAAAAAAAAAATCATCACTTGGAAGTTTATGGAGCACAGGTGTTACTGTGTTAGTCTGGGTAAACTACAGAAACAAATTCATAGATATGCATATGGACATAAGGGTAAGGTTAATATACAAAAGGAATGGAACATTGAGAAAGCATCCCAACCCAGTGCAGTTCAAATTCATAAGTCTGATATTAACCCATATGCCCAATACCAGTCTATAATGTCTCCTTCCAACTCATGAAGTCACAGACCAGCGGGGTGCAGAATTCCAGCACTGGCAGGGGTCTCCCCATGGCTCCTTGCTTCTAGGCCTCAGGGTCCATCAATAGCATCCAGTTGTGGTAGAAGCAACTCAGTGCTGGCAGGGGTCTCCACATGGCTTGTCCAGTTTCCGAGGTCTGGTTCCATCAGGGTAAAGCCGTGTGGCTTCTCCTCCGGCTCCTCCACCTCCTCGGACGCCGCCATCTTGTCTTGTCCATAGTTTGTCGTCTCAGAGACGGACTCCCAACACCTGGGGAGATGGCCTCTCATCTCCACCAGGGAAATGCCGCGAGATTTCCCATGGTAAAGTGGAGGGATATCAAAGAAGGGAAAGGGGCGTGGACCTAAATAAGCAGTCTGCAAACCAAGAGATGCCTACCTAGTAAGGAAACCCCCAGTTAGGGCTCTGATGCATGTCCTTGTTGCCGTTCGGTGACATCTAATCGGTCCTGACTCAGAGCGACCCGATGTTCGACTGAATCAAACACTGCCTCCTCCTGTGCTCCCTCACAATTGTTCGCGTCCCTGCAGCCCCCGTGCTCATCCATCTCCCCGAGGGCCTTCGTCACCCTGTGGTCAGTAGGCCATCCCCCCAGCCCACCCCCATCTCCTGATTAGCTTAGGGCATCTGTTGGTGTGCTGGCTGCCTATTTGCTTCGGCACCTACTTCTGCTCTACTTTCCATACTGCTTCACACGCAGCCGCAAAACCATTCCAGTGTCCTTCAAAGATGGCAGTATGTTGTCTCCAAACTTGTACATCCTGACTCCCTTTCCTTTTCCTGCCGCCGCCTTCTACTTATTGGATATATGTTGTGTGGGGATGTCACAGGGAAACAGTATTTGTGGGTAATGGAACCTGTCAGGCTCGATTTATTGACATCTCAGGAAACTGTCTGACTCCAACTGACTGTGGCCTTTAGTTCTAGACCTGAGACAAGGGCTGAGTGAACAGGGCCTGAGTGTGGGGACAGAGTGCTTTATTATCTCCTCATTATATTTTTAGACCTATCATTGCAAACTAACCAAAGTCTAAGAAGAGTCCCAGTAAATATCCCATAACAAATGTGGTTAACATAGGATAGTGGATCTTCCTCAAACAATGCAATAACCTATTGTTGGCAAAAGTACTGATGAACCACCTAAATATAGATGAGACACCTGTGTATGGGTGCACAGGGACATGAAGAGTATGAGCATGCCTTCTACATGTTCTTTGCTCTTAAAGGGCCATAAGAAATCTGCTTTTGTGAAGGACTCTGCTGTCAAATTCGAGAGAATCAATTTAGCTTACAATCAAACATGAATGACTTATTATTTCCCCTTTCAAGTACATCAATATAAATGCAAAATAAGGGAAAGATAAAGCACATGAAAGAATCAGATTCAAGACAACCCAATAAATCATTAACAAAGTTAATGCCTCGTGGTAACAGGGTAAACAAAAAGCTTTTAACTGAAAAAAAAAATCTAGGTTCACGACTTTGTTTCAATTAAATGCTAAAAGTGTTGATTTATTAAATTTGTGCCCAGCAAACACTATGTGAGATACTGAAAATTCACATGGAAGCAAAGGAAAGTAAGTTAATATATGTAGCAAAGGAACAATCAAAAGTAATATAGTTAACAATTTTGAGAATAGGAAAGTCAATTTGTGGGACTTTCAGAAGGAAACATTGGTGGCAGGGTTCTTGGTTCCTTATTGGGCTATATTAACTGTAAGGTCAGCCGTTTGAAATCATCAGCCACTCAGAGGGGGAAAGATGAAGTTTTCTGTTACCATAACGAGTTATAATCTCAGAAACCTACAGAAACCTGAACTGTCTGTTAATTCAGTTCTTCCAAGGTGTGGGTGACTGGTGGGTTTGAGGCCATGACCTTGCAGTTAGTAACCTAATGACCCCCTCAAAAACATTAATTAATTAAAAATGACAACCATCAGGTAGAAGCCCTATAGGGCAGAGTAGTAGAGCCATCATCATTGGCTTTCTGAGACTGGAATGTGCTTGACTGCAGTAGCAAGTCTTATTTCTCTCCGGAGGAGCAGCTGGTGGTTTCCAATTGCAGACCTTGTACTTAGCAGCCCAACGCACCCATTCTCCCACCACAGTGTCAGTGACAGTACAATTTCAGGAATAAGCACTAATAACATAAAATGCAACAGGAAACTGTCTCACTAGAAAAGATACTGAAGAAAGGGAGAGGTAAATTTAAATACCTTAAGCTTGAGTTTGTCTTCAATCTGCTGCTTTGAATTAAAGGTGCCATTATCTTTAAGTGTCTATATATTTTTTGGTTACAGAAAATTGTATTCAGAAAAAATTCTTAACACTGAAACCCTTACTTAGACCAACAAAAGGGGAGATAAGGAGCCAGTTTTCTCTTCCATAATTTTTATTTCTAAGCACTCACTTTATTTTCCTATACATCAAACCCTATGAAAGGTCTATAGAACCCACTTGAGGAGCACAGGCATAAAGTATGTGTGAGCCGGAGTGTTTGGTCTTAATTAGCTTTAAGTTGTCTTAATTAATATCTAATTTGACATCCTATAGATTAATA
Source organism: Nesogale talazaci (assembly GCA_004026705.1). Taxonomy (NCBI): domain Eukaryota; kingdom Metazoa; phylum Chordata; class Mammalia; order Afrosoricida; family Tenrecidae; genus Nesogale; species Nesogale talazaci. Next base: position 6,024 of record PVJH01024895.1, on the reverse strand, counting down.
GGTATTAACTAATACCCACTTTACTCCTTGTACAGGTAAGTGAAAGGTTGATGATGATAACCAAGCAGCCACTTGGCAGGAGAACGATCAGGCAGTCCATTTCCGTAAAGATGACAGCCTTGAAACCCAGTGGAGCTGGAAGAGTTGGCATCGACTTGATGGCAGTGAGTTTGCTTTCTGATTGGATAGTGGGGACTATGAGTTGGAATCCACTGAAGGGCAGTGGGTTACATTCCCTTACTTATGATTTGACTGCAAGCTCTCGAGGTACGGCAGGTCCATGAAAAATGCATGTGAAAATATGTAACTGATCACAGCTTTGTAACATCAAGTCACCAAATGTAATTTATTGAACATAAGCTGATGAAATGAAGACATTGGGTACTGGTTTACCTATATAATTATAGAACTTTCACCTAAACTCACTCACTGTTAGTCTGAGGCCCAAGACTGAAATGCTTATTTAAAAAAATAACTTTATTGGGGGCTCATACAACTCTTACCACAATTCGTCCATCCATCCATCTATCCATTGTATGTCAAGCACATTGGTACATTTGTTGTTCCCATCATTCTCAAAGCATTTGCTTTCTACTTGAGTCCTTGGTATCAGCTCCTCTTTTTTTCTCCCTCCCTCTCTCTTGCCCTCCCTCCCTCCCACATGAACCCTTGAAAATTTATAAAGTATTATTTTTCATGTCTTGCATTGTCTGACATCTCCTTTTACCCCCACGTCTGTTGCCTGTCCCCCACGGAGGAGCTTATACATAGATCCTTATAATTGGTTCCCACTTTCTACCCCACCTTCCAGTATTGCCACTGCTTTTTAAATATAAATGAAAACTCTAACTTACATGGTGCCTCCCAATGTAGTATATCAAAATAAAAACACTTGTTGAAAATGATTTGCAGAAGGGTTGTCAGAGCTAAACTAGCAATGTTAACTGGGAATGCGTTTTAATTCAAACTTTAACTTATACCTAACAATGAACTAGAACTGGAATTAACTTTCTAGACAGACAATAAATCTTTTTTTAAAAACATACTCACATGGAGAAGGTGAAATATTTTGCCCTATTGGTCAAAATAGAAGAGCAACTTTTACCATTTCTCTAGGCAGTTACAAATGTATTAATACTTTTAAAGCAATTTAACATTGTCTAAGTATATTAATGAATTTTATACTTTTAAATACTTTTCTTATATACAGGGGCCCCTGGTGGCTGAGATATTTAAGAACCTATTTCATATGTACAGGAACATGAGAGGAAGAGGTAAGTGCTGGGCGGGCCGCCAACCAGAAGGCCAAAAGTTCAAATTTGCTGCACAGGAGAAAGACGAGGCTGTCTTCTCCCTAAGGACTAATTCTACTTTGTCTTATTGGGACACTGCAAGTCAGAACAGAGCCCATGGCAGAGGTCCCTGTCTCATATATACCAATAAAGTGATAGCTAGTGTTTATTCAGAATCATTACCCAATCAAAGACATAGATTACATCTAGCCATCACAGTAACTCTTTCAGGTAGGAATTGTCAGCTGCATTGTATATATATGTAGAGTAAGAAGCAGAAAAACTAATTATGTCATAGATAATAATCAGCAAAGATACCATTTTAATTGTGCATGCATAACTTATTCAGATGCACTGACCCATGTGGCCAAATCAGAATACGATTCAAAATAAATCAATTTCTTCCACAGACCTCTAGAAAGGCTCAGATACAATGAAAAAAATTTTATGTGAGGTGTGTGCTGAAAATGAGAAAAGACAGATGAAAGCCTACATAATAAGCAATACCCCCTCCCCAAAAGAGCTACCCTTCCCCTGTGCAAATAATCATGTCCTCCTTAGCATTCTTCAAGCTTCCAATTAAAGAAGGAGAGAGGGAGAGGTATCATACAATAGCAGATAATTAAATCAAAGTCTATGTGATGACTGGTGAAATTCTCAGCTATCTTTTATTTCTCAAGCACATTCCTCACCAAAAGTAAAATAATGGATGACACATCTGGAAAACTGAACAAACTCAGAGATATACTTCTAACTACTAACATATGGGAGTCCCAAAAGAAATGGCCAGATTTCGTCCTAATCCCCTGACAATCCTAGCTTGTGCACACAGAACTTCTGATCTGCTTTTACATGTATTACTCATAATATAGACCAAACACACCCAATAAAATGGTTCTAAAAATAGTCAAAACAGAAAAAAACTAACAAAAGTCCAAAACCTCCACACAAGTGAGAAAATATCTCCATACTGACAGACAAGACCCAAACAAAGCAAAACAAATAAAAAGTAAACAGATCATGTAAGAGGCCACAACAAAAACAAAAGAAGAGCGTAAAAGGGTTTCAACAAGATGGAAAGAAGGAAGGCAGAAATATCATGGATGATGAAAAGATATTACAGTTCAGAAACAAGAACAGAATGCTATAGGAGAACAAGCAGCGACTTAGAAACAAATCTCAACAACTTAGAATGTGAAAGCAGAAATTCAATAAATCATAGAAAATAGAGAAAATCTAAGGAAAGGACAGGAGCAAAGTAACACATCCCACATAAAGCTAATCCACTTTCCAAAATGGAGGAAAATGGAGAAGAGGAACAAGAAAAGGGAATGAAAGACATGATAGAAGAAATGATTCAGGAAGTAGACTCATGTCTGAAGAATATGAGCATGCACACTAAGTTCCTGCACCAAGATTGTAAAACCATATATAGAATGTATAAGACTACAAAGCGTCACAGTACATATAAGAAGCCTCATGTTCTAAATACATTGAGACAATAAAATAAATCAACTAAAAATCATGTAAAACCTAAGGTGGCCTAGGCTTTTTACAGCAATTATGCAATTGAGAAGACAATGGGGCAAATACTTACAAAATTCTAAAAGAACAAACCCCAAGACAAAGGTGGATTTCTGTTCTCAAGTCATCTAATCTTCTATTCCAGTTTCCCAGGCAATGTGCTAGTGTGGCTGCCTGGAGCTTATGCATCCTACATCAGCTTTGTGACAGGGAAGACCTCTCAAAGGCTCAGTTGTCCATGATGCGGAGAGAGGGAAAGGACCAATCAGTTCCTTCCACATAACATTGTTTGATGATCACCCAAAATTAAGACAGTCCTACAAGAGTACTTAATGAGCCTTACTGGAAATCTAGGCCAAGAGGTGGCAAGATCCTAGAGGTGACTATACTTCCACAGACAGGTGGGATAGCCTATCACTGGGAAAAGACTCTTAACATTAAGAATAGAGACTACCGAAGGGCAGAGAGAAGGAGGCTGGGGGTGGGTGGGGAAGGGAGAAAGAATATAGACCACAAGTGAGAGAATAATCTAGCTATCATGTCCCTAACTGGGCACTTCTGAGCTAGTCTGTATTTAGTCCTTAGTAATCCAGGACAGGTAAAACAGAGAACTAGCCCTTGAGACTCTATTTGAAGTTCATATCTTCCATAATAAAGTGACCAGATTTTAACATTGGTAAAGTGGGACACCATTGACCAGAAGGGTGGGGGTGCTGTAGGGAGTATATATTCCTTTCCTGTTCTCCAGCCATTCCCTAGCTTGTTGTGCATTCTTTCCAAAAATCGGGACTTTTTAAAAACGCCATGGGATGTGGGAAAAATTGTTTGAAATCGGGACTGTACAGACAAAAGCGGGATGTCTGGTCACTTATCAGAAGGATCCTACTGGATCTCCTAAGAGGACTGGACTTGAACTTAAACATGCTGAAAGAAGATGAGCAGTACTGAAATCTTCTCACGGGGTCTAAGGGGGATGCTCTAGTAAGAGAAGCAGAAGATCACTATTCTAAAGGTGGGCATGAGGGAGTCATTGGACTTTTATTCAAAATTCTTGTCAGGACAGTGCCCAATAGGTGACAACTCAAGGCTCCCATATGTGCTATGTCCATACTTCCTTTGCCCCTTTATAAGTATACCTCAGTTCTGCTTTTAGGAATGTACATGACTAAAAGTATTGGGCTGCCTCTAACTCCCATTGTTAGTGTGAGGTATTCTGACACCTAAATTTTTAATCTGTACAAATCAATAATCCATGCATTTTTGTCTAAAGAATGTCCCGTATGCATATACATTTTTAATGTATACACATTTCTTGACAGGACATAAAATTCTGTACCATTGGCTACGCTAGATTAATAGTAATATATATTAATAGAACTACTATATTCGCCATGGGAATGATTTACCATGTTTTTTAGAAAAATAACAAGGCTATCTTTAAAGTGAACCAGCAATAAATATAAACCATGAATATATGAATGGATTTTCAACTTGCACTTAACCATAGCACTAATCTAAGAACAATTAGTTCTTATGACATGGCCCTTCTCAATACCTACCCTCAGAAAGTGATCACTGAAAATATGGTGCTATAGGAAAGTGTGGTGAAGAAAAACAAATGGGGGGGGTTGGTCGCTAAGCCCTGTGGCATAGTGGTTGAGTATGGGACTGTGGCCCATGGACTTGGCAGTTCAAATCCAGCAGCAGCTCTCCAGGAGCAAGGCTGGGTAGCTCCCAGGGCCACCAGAGGGCAGTGAGCCCAAAAAAGAAAAAAAAAAGCAGATTGTATCCAGCTCTCAAAAAGAACAGTGTGTTGGATCTTAAAGGCTTGTCTTAAAACAAGCAGCCATCAGAGTGAGAAGCTGGCTAAGTTTACACAGTCACAATAGACTGTACTATCCAGGAATTATAAATAGTAAAATGCAAACCTAGAAGAGGGAATGGTATTATAGCTTAAACTCTGAATACTAGTTTTGTAGATGGCTGTGGATGACAGTAAAAGTTGGAGACGCATTCACAGTGTTCCCTATCTGTATCTAAATACCTCTGACTATGGACCAGAGGTGGAATAGACCTTGTTATCAGAAAGAGCACACTGTAGGGTGGATGAATGCAGTTGCAATTAAGTCAGTATAAGACTCCTTGCCAGTGATCTTCCTCTTGATCCATTGTATAGCTATATCAAGTTTTAATATTTTCTGCCTTGCTTTTGCTTGAAGATTTTGTGTGTCATGTTGTCATTGTTGAGCTGTTTGCTTGTATTTTGTCTTGAATCTGTATGTTTTCCTGCATATAGAACCTAGAATGGTAAACCTATAGAAACAACCAATGATTTCATATATTCAAAGGGAAGTTGCAGGGGAAAGCTAAGAGAAAATGAGAAGCCAACAACAAGAAGTACAAAGCAAAAGAAATGCCCTGCAATTGATTGTGGTAAAGGTTGTACAACTCTTATGGACGTGACTACTGAAATGTGTGCTATGTGAATTGTATGCCAGTGAAACTGTTAAAAATAAACATCTTTTTAATTCTAAAGGAATAGGATTTCTAAACTAGTATTCTATACCCAAACTGCCATTTAATTAAAGAGTAAGACTAATGACATTTTCAGATGTGCAGCATCTCAAAAGCGCTCCTCTGTGATACCATTTCTTTCTTTTTTTAAAAAAATATATATTATTGGGGCTCCTACAGCACTTATCACAATACATTCATCCATAACTTGTGTCAAGCACATTGGTACATTTGTTTCCATCATCATTTTCAAAACATTTTCTTCCTAATTGAGCTCTTGGGATCAGTTCATTTTTTGCCATTCTTTCCCTACTCTTCTTCTCTGAGAAACCTTTGATAATTTATAAGTTATTATTACTTTTCATGTCTTACCCTGTCCGATGTCTCCCTTCATCCACTTTTCTGTTATCCATCCCCCAGGGATAGGGTTATAGGTGGATCATTTTCATTGGTCCTTCCCCTCCTAGTATTGCTACTCTCATTGTTGGTCCTGAGTGGTTTATCTCTCATGGATGCCCTGTGTTTCCAGTTCTTTTTTTTTTTTCATTGTGTTGTGTTGTTTAATATGGACTCATGCGGATATGCAAGGTACATGAACATACAGTGTGCATATAAAGAATTCTCAATGCATTTATGAATAAATAATATGTTTTACATTTTTGTAGTTGGCTGATCATTTTGACTTGATCATTTT
>PVJH01024894.1:0-32946 GCA_004026705.1 Nesogale talazaci | reverse complement strand
AGTGTCCCACAGGCCAGCATGCTCTGTCAGTGCCGACAGAGGCCCCCTGCGGTGTGTGCCGAGGCATCGCTTGCTCTTTTGACCAACAATCTTTAGAGAGAGAGAACTGACCCAGAGGGGTCCCAGGGTTGTGATCATCAAAGGAGCAGACCCCAGGTCTTCTTTTCTGTCCTGAAGTTGTTTAGCTCCCAAGAGTTTAAGTCTGGTTAGCTTCCAAACCTCCTTTTCCCCAGTACAAATCTGAGTACACATTGGCCCTATTCAGGGGACAATAATCTGGTTGGTTTCTGCTGCTTCAGTGCAAAACATAAAATGATCACACAGCTGCATATGATGGTGATGGACAAGGAACCCATTTAATGAATCAGATAGGCATGAGGAAGGTCCTGGATTTTAGAAGTGGGAGACCTGGATCTGAATCACCTACATCTGAGAGGGTCTTCCTGTACCATCCTCCTACCTTGTGTCTTGAGTTGAAAGTAACCTGAGATACAGACCTTTGTAACCAGGCACCAATGGCACAAGGTAAATGGATGCATAATATCCGTGTCACTGTTACTAAAAAAAGTAGATTTCACCGGATTCCAGTTTCGTTATTTTCCTTAGTTGTATGACCATGATAGGGTCTAATATTTTTTTTCTGGCAAAGCTGAAGAGACTACTTAAAAATGAAAATGAAGAGCTGAGCCCCGGTGGTGTAGTGGTTGTGCGCGGGACTGCGGCCCACTGGGATGGAGGTTTGATTCCAGCTCCATGGAGCAAAGACTGGGCCTCCTACTCCCACCACCTGAGGGCAGTGATGCCCCCTCCCCCCCCAAAAAAAACCCCAAAAAAATGAAAATGAAGAAAAGGATATATATATATATATATATATATATATATATATATATATATACACATGCAGATGAGAGACATTGAAAGTGTGCAATGAAACTCCCGTATTCCTGTCAGTTTGTATGGTCTCCTGAGGAGCCAGTGCGGGTGGCTGCGTTTGGAAAGACCCCAGGAGTCTTGTCTGAGGCATCTTCTCCTCTTGGTGCTGAGGGACTGAAGGAGAATGAAGGGGTTCTCACAGTCGGGTGTACCCTGCCATTTTGTTGTTAATTCCTTTTTCATTGTGAGGCGCTGTCAGACTATCTGAGAAGACACCCAGTTACCATTGGAGTTGCCATCCTGTGTCTAAGTCTGTTCAAGTAAAGGACTATGTTTTCAGGATTGTGTGTGTGTGTGTGTCTGTGTGTGTGTGTGTGTGTGTGTGTGTGAGAGAGAGAGAGAGAGAGAGAGAGAGAGCGCTGAGCTTTTAGCTCTTCACATGAAATTATAATAAATTGTGCATGAAGGTGAAACACTGAGGATAGTGCAGCCTTATTAAATTGAATTTAGTGGATGGTTAATTATGATGATGCTGAAATATTGCTCATTCTGAAGCAGGCACTTTGGCGCCAGGAAAGTCCTTGCTGTGTTTGGCATGGAACTGTGACATTTAGCTATTAGGCTCGAGTGAAGCATCTTGAATAGAGCTGAAGGCGTGAGGACTTGAATACTTGAGAGGTCTCATTGCCAAAGCATTTAGGTATTATTTCTCTGTCTGCCTGAGTATAATTAAGAGCTTGATAGACTGCCTAAATACTAGCCGTTGGGTTTTTATTCAAGTGGATTTGGAAAAAACTTGGTGATCATATAAGTAAGTTTGGACTATATTTTTAAATGTCTAATTGCACATCTTCAGTTATCAGAAGGCAACCATATAATGTAAGTAAAATTGCATATAAAATTAGATAGAAATGAAATATGACAAAAGGGGGTATAAGAAGCAAGATATATATATATATATAGATCTGTATCAGAGTAAGCGATGAACAAATGGTGACTCTCCCAGATTGTAAACAAGTAAATGATCACTAAAAACTGAAAATGGTAATCTCTCTTTTTTTGGAAATCTCTTACAACTATTTTTTAAGAGTCCCTTACATAATTTCACACTATTAACCAATGATAAGGCTGAATGCTGAGAACTCAAAGTCTTTACCCCTCTAGACCTTTACATAGAATTAGTCACCTATGATTTGTATCATATAAATGGCAATCTGAATTTTTACCTGAGTTTCATAACAAACACTTTCATAGTGAAATTATTATTATCATGAGATTACTTTGCTTTAGTGGTTATTGCTAGTAAGTTTGTATTCTGGAGAAAGAAAAGCATAACAAACATTTATCTACTTCCCCTGTGCTTCGCATCATGATTTGCTTTGCCAATACGAAGGGGAATTATGTGGGGGTGACAGACCATGTCACACAGTCTCTGTCCCAAGACCGCACAATGGCATCCAAGAAAAAGGGTGGATTGTTTTCAAGAAGGCGCCAGATGGGATTGTATTTATCTAGATTTCATGTGGAGATACACCCAGTTTTGAAATGATGGTCCTTCTCAGACTGCAATATAGTTAAAGCATCAGTGGTCTATACCTATGTTTGAAAGATGCAAAAAGAAAGATGCATAATATTTTCTCTGCTTTGTGATTTTCCTGTAGATTCACAAATCTAGAAACCACACACCTCTCATATATAACAACAACAAAAAATTCTACAACTGTAATCGAATACCAAAAGTTCACTCCTACTGCATCAACTCTGACTTGCAACTACCCAGTCGGAAGAGTGGACCTGCTCAGTTGGGTTTTCAATGCTGCGAACCCTGGAAGCTTCCTGCATCACCTTTCTCTAGTGGAGGGGCTGCTACGTTTAAACTTCATAGCTAACCACCACCCACTGTGCCACCAGGTCACCTTACTGCACATATTGGGGAACATTTGTGGTCAATATTGAAAAACTTCCTTAGGAGCAATATTTTAAAAACACAGATATAAACTACTACCAACTTTTCCAGTGCATGTAAGGTGTTTCTCTCTCTCTCTCGCTCTCTCTCGCTCTCTTTTGCTTTGATTGCTTGTTTTTACAATGGTCAAGTTAATACAACAGTATGTGGCTGTGAAATTTTGTTTCCCCTTTGGTAAAAATGCCGCAGAAACTGTTGTGATGTTGAACACAGTTTACAGGATCAGTACTAAGGGAAAAACTCAAGTGTATGAGTGGGGAAAGGTAGACTGATGACTGAGATAGTTACATCATCGGTTGTCAATTAGAGACTGAAGGGTGAAGGGGTGGAATCCAGCCTGTTGATCAGATTGCATCTTGATGATCTCATTTGGAGGTGCTACAGAGATAAATAGCTCTCTGCTTCATCTTTGTTCATAAAAGACAGAGAGCTATGCCAGAGCTTTGTAGCTGGAGGAGCCATATGGAAATCCATGCCAGCAATGAGATGCATCTAATACCACTGAATTCACAAGACTTCCATCCACTGACCTAACTGTGTTTTGTGACCCTGAAGAGGAATTTACAGATTGGTATTGAACATATGGGCTAATATCAGACATATGGACCTGATCTGGATGGGCTGGGATGTTTTCTCAATATTCAATTACTCTTGTACATAAATCTCTTTCTTATATACATAGGAGTCTCCTTGGATTTGTTTCTCCAGTCTACCTGGACTAAAACATTGAGAAACTTAATTCTAAACATCCTCCATCTTCCTGGATGCACAAAAATGTCAATGTGTAGTGCATTTGGAGTTTATTCCACCAGGTCAGACTGTTGATCAAGCTTCTATTTAGAGGTTCTGAAAATATCTCCCAACAGTGTGTGACAAAATACCACACGACAATGCACCTGCTCAGTTAGCCTTCTCAGTGTGCCAGTTTTGGGCAAAAAACAGCCTGACTCTCTTGCCTCACGCACCTGACTCACCTAACTTCACTCGGTGTGACTTCTTTTTGTTTCCATGAATGAAGAGGGACTTGAAAGGACAGACATTTGATGATGTAGAAGGGCTGAAGAAAACCATGAGGGAGATGCTATCGGCCACCTAACAGATGACTTTGCAAAACATTTCCAAGAATGGAATCACAAGTATGACAAATGTATTAAGTGTAATGGAGTCCTTTGAAGATCATAAGGTGGCTTTGTTATACACACACATATCATATATCTTAAAATGTTTTTCATTTTTTTGTTGGGAGGGTAACCCTTTGTAACCCAGCTTCTCGGATGATTTGCTCAGTATACAGATCAAGCAAGTGTGGCGGAAGGTAACCCCAAAGCACACCTTTCTGATTTTAAACCATTCAGTGTTTCCATGTTCAGGTCTCACAACTGCCTCTTGATCCATGTACGTGTTCTGAATGATCAAAATGTCCCAGAATTCCCATTCTCTCAAGATAGCCACAATATATTATAGTTCACACAGTCAAATATCCTGGCATAGTAAATCAAACACAAGTAAACGTCTTTCTGGTATTTTCTGCGTTCAGTTAATGTCCACTTAACATTAGCAGTCATATCCCTTGTTCTATGTCCTCTTCTGAATCTGGTCTGGAATTCTGACAGTTCCCTGTTAAGGTGTTGCTACAACTATTGTTGGATGATCTTAAGCAAAATTTTACTTGTGTGGGGTATCAAAGATATTATTCTATAGTTTGAGCACCATTTAGTATTTTTTTCCATGCTCATAGTTTTTCTTCTTGAAGAGAAACACCTGTTATTAAATGTTATCTAGCATTGTTTTCATTTTATAGACGTCAGGGAGATGAGGAATGTCTATGCAGTCTTCCAGAAAGCTACACCTCAGCATAGGGTAGGTGACAAGGAAGATTTAGAAGACAGGTTTCATGCGCATTTGTTCTGGGGCTTGTGACTGGCGAGGGGCTGCTCCTGTGAAACAGAGCAAGAAAAGCCACCCAGGGCTCTGAGGACTCCAAGTTCCTATGTAATCTCGAGTGCACTGTTGGGGTTTTGAATTATCTTTGAGACTTCTTGAAGAAGCAGAGAAGAGTAAAGAACAAGTATTTTGTAGCAGAGACGCCAGTTCAAATCCAACTGCTAATTAGTAGGTATTGGGCCAAATTGCTGGATCTTACTAAAAGTCTCCATTTTTTTTTCATCCGTGAGTTAGTCAGCCATAAAAGAATTTCCATCACAGTGCTGATAAGATACAGTTTGTACTTCTCCTACCACATGGTAAACACACAGTAAGTTGTTGTCATTATCACGATGGGGATACCAACAACTGCCTAGAAAAGTTAGGAACTAAATGAGATATTAGCACCTAGTAGAAAGTAGATTGTTTAAAAACATGTTCTTACCTCCTTCCTTTCTGGATTTCTTGGGAATTGCCTCAATCCTGACACTTCCCGGGAGGGGAATTTCCACCCTCTGTTTCCCTTTCTTCTCTCCAGCAGTCTCCGTAAGCGATGCACACACAGTGCAGCCTCTGCCGACTTTCTTGCTTCGTGCTCACAAGATGCAGCATTCAGAGGAGGGTGGCAGAATGGGCCACTTTGGGAATGCAACACTTTCATCTTTTTAAGCCTTTCCCACTGAAAACATACCTTCCTACACCCCGCTCTTCTTCAGGGATGATGATATCGGCTCGGTATTTTAAAGTCACAGAATTCTAGTGCTTAGTAGAGTTCCATTTGGGGCAGACAACTGAACTGAGGGTCAACGCTGCCCAGAGACACTTTGTTTCGTGGACTCAGGTTTGGCTTCTGTGGCTTTTAAAATTTTTTGAATTAGTGGTTAATATTTTTTAAAGTCGGCTGATTTCAAATCAACATACACACAGATGCATATATACTTGTGGCCGCTTAGGAAAGCGAGGAGAATTTGGCCATAGTGAACTCGGATTTCTCAAGGGGAGAGTGGAGGAGCAATGGCGTTGTCTGGGGGTGGAATGGAGTCGTCTGTGGCCTAGAGCAGCAGTAGAGCAGAGTTGGCATAGCAACTGTCCAGGTGCCTATCACTGCCTTTTTCTCAATACACAGCCTGCATGGTGTCTGTAAACATTGGGGGTTTTAGTCTCACACTTTGTCCACCACTTCTCTCCATTTACAGTTATGGGAAGTGTAGTGTAGTGATGTTTATACTGATTGAAAGTTAACTGACTGACATAGTAAGGAAGGTGATTCATGGACTTATATTGTTTTTTTAAAAAATCATTTTTATTGAGGGCTCATACAACTCTAATCATAGTCAATACATATATCTATTATGGGCAAACCACATTTTTACATTTGTTGCCATCATCATTCTCAAAACATCCTCCTCCTTCTTAAGGCCTTGGTATCAGTTTCTCATATTTCCCCTCTCTCCACCTCCCTCCCCCATGAACCCTTAATGATTTACAAATTATCGTTATTTTGTCATATCATACACTATCCGATGTATCCTTCACCCACTTCTCTGTTGTCTGTACCCCAGGGAGGAGGTTATATCTAGATCCCTGCAATTGTTTAACTCCTCAGCAGATAACACGTTTTTAATATTTTATAAAAGGTCAATCATTTGATCATCGAACAGCCTGACCCAGTATCTTTCTTGGTTAGAGTGTGAGTAAAGGAAAATGAAATCATGAGTTTAATTCTAATTCAGTTTTATTACTTGCATTCTGTTTCACAACTCCCGACTATACCCACATCAATTCTTAAGTTGTACTAGGTCAAGATGTTGACAACACTCAGTGAATATTAGGTGACTTCATGTGATGCTATTTATTCACCAATGGGGAAATCAAATGCTCTTTGGAGCCAGGCAGGAATTAAGTGTGTGTTGCAGCCTCCGGTTACTCGGAGACCTCCAGTCCTGAAAGAAAGGGCACAGTGATCTCTCTGCTGTAGCTGACAGTTGTTACGAGAGATTGTTGTTGCTCTCAGACCCCTTTTCATTTTGAATGAGAAGCTTCAAACCAGAATTTCATGCAAAATAATCTGGCATTTTATCTTAGTCATTAATTCCCACCTTAAAATAAAAGCACTTTGGCTAAAGAAAACAAAGACTCAGCAGTTTGTGACCCCTACAATAAAGAAGTCAAGGTGAAAAACTGAACAGCTGACTAATATGAGGGTAAGTCAGAAAGTATTGCAAAAAACTCGCAGCCACCTTTACTAAATCAAAGTATCAAAATGTAAAGCTATTGTTTTTTCATCTGTCCTCCATGTAGTCTATACACTTCTGAAGGCAGTGTTTCCAGCCCTCTATCCTTGCCTCAAAGTATTCTGTACTCTTTGATGATGTACGCCAACAGTTTTGGCATTCTCGAGGTAATAAAAATCATATTTCCCTTAAATTTTGAGAAGAAAGAGAAGTCTGAGGGTAAGGATACGGTCTGTAGGATGAATAAAGTAAGACTCTGAGCCAAAATCTGTCAGCTCTTGCCATCCAGAAGAACGAGCTCAATTTTCTAGGTCCATTCCTCACCAATGCGGATTTCAATTTTCTTAAAATATCAACATCATACAAATCTATCAAGATTACCCCTTTGAGATTCTAAAAAACAGTTGTCCCAGCCTTTTGAGTCAAGCTCTTTGCCTTGAATTGGGCCCCTCTGCTTTGCTGGAGAGAACTTGTCTGCAGCTATCCACTGATTATTGCAGTGGCACATTCAAATGCAGTTTGTTTGAATAAACTGTGTGTGAATGTGTGTGTGTGTGTGTGTGTGTGTGTGTGTGTGTGTGTTGAGCTGGAACCCTAATGGTAATGCTTTTAACTCACTCTTGTACAGCCTATCAACCTAATGGATCCACAAGCTTTGGTTAAAGACAAACTTGGGTTTGAATTCCCATTCTCTCACTGCTAATAGGGAATACTAGTCATCTGAAAAACGCCTTCAATAATGTCTGTAGTGTGAGGATGAGAGAGAGGCACAGCTCCCTTCTGTCTCTGCCAATATCAGCTTGGTCTTTTAACCATATACTAACTAACCCCCCCAATCTTAGTTGTTCGTTACCATTGAGTGGATGCCAACCCATGGATAGCCCAGGTGGTGAGTACAGAGGAGCTCCACAGAGCTTTTACGATGGTGAACTTCCAGAAGTCGATCACCAGACCTGTCTCAGGTGCTTCTGGAGGGTTCAAACAGCTGACCTTTGGCTAAAAGTCAAGGGCTTCCCTAGTCACGCCATCCAGGATGGTAGTGTTGGAGACTCCTCTACTTCTTTAGGCTTCATCTCTCAAATCCAGGACTGAAAGCTGTCATTTTAAGAAGAAATAAAGTGTATTTAATGTTATCTGGTACAATCAAGAAGTATTTCAAAAATCTATTATCGCATCAAAACAGGCATTAAGATGAGCTCATTCAAACATGGTATCAAAAGGTCATACGTCACTGAGGAAACATGTGCTTGTGTTCTGAAGCAGCATTTTAGTTCAAACAAGACATACATGTATCAGGACAGTCTAGAAATGCAGGGAAACTCAGTTGTTTCAACTAATTTTTAGATATACTACAGTGTCATAAACAAACCCCCCCCCCCCAACTTATGTTCTGGTTTCTCTTTAATTCCTGGGAAAATGAAGATATTCACCCGTTGGATTTGAATAAACTTTGAAATAATTCTAATTTCTTCTTTGAGTAATAAAAGCTTTTTTAGACAGATGGATTGCCAAAGAAATGCCAACTTCTCTTAATGTTGTCTCTGACAGCCAGGAGTGGTGGGGAGTGAAATTAAGTTACTGGAAACAGAATTATGGGGTATAGAGTCTCCGTTGATCAACTCTGTTATCATCCAATTGCAATTTCTTTTATTTGTAACCATTTTGTTAAGGAAGGGGGTAAGGTAAACCACAACAAAGTTGGTTTCATCAGAAGTGATGAAACCAACTCAACTTCATTCTGAGATGGAGCCAGAGGTAGGGAATGCCCTTCCCAGTTGTTCCCTGCTTTTATATAATCTCTATCTTTGTATCCGCTGATGAAATACAATTGTTTTTCATCCCTCAGACATTGATTTGTCTTCATAAAGAACTGGAAATTCTAAATGCAGTGAAAATTTTGGTGCCAAATTTCAAATTCTTTAGACATCATTGAGTTTGGGGGGAACTATTCCCTGACATAGATAAAAAAAATTAGATAAAAATCTTTTTATATATGCCCTATAGTTTCTTTCACAGCTTAGAAATTGTCCGAGTTGGTGATATAGTCGTTGCTAGGGAAACTTGCTTTATAGTGAGGAGCAGCATTTCAAATTTTTCAAAGCAGATGCATTTCCTCTTTAGCTAATGAATGTGAAAATAGTACCTTTACTGCTTTTTGCCTTCATATTTTGGAAACAACTTGGATTATTTGCTTAGGGCAGCAGCCATCTACCTGCTTTATAAAATTGAAGCATAAAGACTCCTAAATGTCTTATTTATATGCAACTCGTGCTGCATATTTCAAAAGCACATTTGCTGTTTTGCACTTTCTTGTTAGAAGACAGTTTACACCTGTTAATGGCAGAAATAACTGCTTAGATTAAAGGGGCTGGGGGGAGTTCTTTTTAAAAAGCTTGACTATGTTTTGTTGCATTGTGCATTTCATTCCCACAAATCTAAGCTTCGAGAAGGGAACTTTCCTGATTTGGACTGAGAAGCAGTCTGAAGTCGTGCTGCATAATGGCAAACTGAATATTGTTATGCAAAGGTGGGTGGGAACAAGGCTATTTCAGAGGCAATAACATTTCCTTCCAGTTCACCGATCCACTAATTTCTATTCACTTTAAACTGCTCCTGTATTTTTCTGAGAGAAAAGCTATTTTCTACCATTTGCACTGTTCTAATCTTTGGCTTTGAACAAAATCTGCCTCCCTAACAAGGAGGTATGGTCACCCTCCTGCTTTAATGGACAGCTGGCAATAGGTCCAAACACATGCAAATGAGGCAAATAGCTATTTCCATAAAAGGCAGAGCTCATGCCTTCTAATTATGCTGTCTGGTTTCAGAAGGAAGAGAAGTATAGATTTCAGGAATCAGTGAAGGAGAGGTCAGCAATGGAGGACAGTAGCTTGGGTAGCATGAAGAATTATTTGAGGAAAGGACAAAGTACCCACGCTTTATAGTCTCTCTCAAGCATCCATTTTCAGCCAAAGCAGCACAGCATCCTGAGAGTGTCTTTTATAATAGTGAAATTAAAGAATATCATTCTAGTTATTAGTTTAAGTTCATAAGAAGGCTTCTCTTGATATGATTATGCAAGATTACATGACTTAAAAAATCATCTCATTTTTTTCCTCAGAAGTTTTATACTTCTTGGAATCTCCCTTCAAGGGGTTAAATCAGTATTAGCATTGGGTATGCTTGAGATGGTTTTGTCTTTCAGTTAATTCAACCTTAAACTGTTTTAAAATTTTAACACTATATTTACTTATGTTAATAAATTTATGTAAATAAATGTAAATGAAGCTTCTAATTATAATAAAATTTCAAGTTGAATTGGCATACTGGCCATGACAATTGTAAAGGAGAATGGGAAGGAATTTTTAATATGTCATATAAAAATTATCTGAAGAATTTTCATGTACACAATGTACACAGAATTCAAATTTCAATTCAATATCACTGGCAAGTAATAAGGGACTTTCTTCCGCTTTTCTTCTGCTTTATCTATCAGAAATATGAATTACCTGTTTCTAGGTAATTGTGAAATGCTTTTCTTCCTTCAGATACATATACATATATTTTTTTCTATTTTTAAAAAATTGAGTATGTTGATTATACAAATGCTTAACATATTTGCCTATCACATAGAATCTCAAACTTATTTGGTCTACTCGCCCATTTTTCAAGAAAAAAGCCAAGCAGACAAAAAACTCAGCACCCTTTGGCAATGAAAACTTTTGAATCATAGCCCATAATCCAGGATAACGTATAGGCATCTGCTTTTGCTGCCCCAGTCCTCCTCAGTGGGACAATTTTGTCCACTGTGGAAAATACAGCCAAGGAGACTGTTGGCTGCTAGAATTCACCCAGAATTGTCTTAGAAGAACACCCTGGAGGGGAGCTGGACCCCCTCCCTGCATAGCTGCAGCCAATCCCCACACCCACCTTCCACCCCCTTCCTCTGCCCACCTACTCAGAACATGTTGACGGCATCTGAGGTTGCCAGTCTAGTTTGTGGGCTTCCAAATCCGATGACGCCTTCTGGATGATCTACATCCCAAAGACCCTGTACAGCAGCTTGTGTGATCACGAGGTGTCGAAGGGATCAGGTATCAGGCATCAAAGAGCAAAAAATCAAATCATTGGGAATGAGGGGGAGTGCAGATTGGGAACCCAAGACCCATCTGTAGGCAACTGAACATCTTATAGAAGGGTCATGGGGAGCAGAGGAGCCAGTCAGGGTACAGTGTATCAACAATGAAACAAACAACTTTCCTCTAGTTCTTAAATGCTCCTCCACCTCCACCCCCACCCCCATTATCCTGATCCCAAGTCTACCTTACAAATCCAGCAAGACCGGAGGATCACACTGGTACACAGGGAATTCGGGACAGATGATCCCTTCAGGACCAGTGGTGAGAGTGGCAATACCAGGAGGGTAAAGGAATGGTGAGGTAGAAATGGGGAACCGAGTACAAGGATCTACATATAACCTCTACCTTGGGTGATGAACAACAGAAAAGTGGGTAAAGGGAGACGTCGAACAGTGTAAGATAAGACAAAATAATAATTTCTAACCTCAAGAGGAGGGGGGTGGGCGTGGGGATGGAGGGGAAAATGAGCTGATACCAAAGGTTCTAGTAGAAAGCAAATGTTTTGAGAATGAGGATGGCAACACATGTACACATGTGCTTGACACAATGGATGGGTGTGTGGATTGTGATAAGAGCTATAAGGGCCCCCAATAAAATGATTAAAAAAAAAAGACCCTGCCGAGAAGCTCGGGGACTTGCCTCTATGGAGTGTAAGTAGCCAAGCAGTCCCCCGGAGGAAAAGCAGACACGCCCTCGCTGAAGAGCCATGGCAGACTCCTGCTTGATCAGGATTGGTGATTTTAGGAGAAAACGTGGTAGCCTCAGCTGGGGTGTCAGTCTCATTTGGGGGATAGACTGGGGACCGCAGCCGCCCGAGAGCCCCTCTCCTGCTCTCTAAAGGCAGAATGCCACCCAGCGCAGCTCTAATAAAGAGTGACGGCAAACACAGGTCATGACGTGGAGAGGCGTCTGGATGAAATGATGTCAGAGAGGAACCTAAGGAAGGAGCACTATGGAAGGGTCTAGACAGGCGGAGGCCGGCAGAGTATCCCTCCCACTGCTGCTAAGGCAACTTCAGCAGAGGAGAGACGAAATCAGGACAAGAGCACCCATGATGTGACGCTAAGGCGGGAAGAAACAAAGACCAAGGTGCGAAAGGAAACGAGGGAAACAGCAAGGAAGCAGCAAGATCTGAAAGGTGACATCAAAAAGCTCCGTGAGAAGGGCGGGCGGGAGGAGTGGGAATTGGACCTGGACAGAATCAAGAATCAAAATGACAAAAGGAACAGGAAGGTCGTGGAAGAGACGGAGGCGGATCCCTGAACACTGCCCCACACGGAGCGAGTCTGCTCCCAACAGGAGGGCCAGACAAGACTGCGTGGGGTTCGGATAATGAACAAGAATGTTACGGACCCATTTACTCGTAGTGGAGCAGAGCACAGAGCCTCCCTCTGATCCCTGTGCCCACCGTGCCTTCACCCCCATCTGAGACGGCCTTCCTGCTTAGGCTGTGTCACTGCAGATCTGCTCTTCCCCCTGGTGCCCTTCTCCCCGGGGCAGGCCATCATGCCCATGCTATGCCCAGTGCAGAGACCCCCAACCCTGTCTCTCCTAGTCCTGAAGCCTTTCAGCCTTCCCCACTCCTTTCTGGCTCCCACGGGAGAAATAACCCCGGTTGAGGGTCTCTCTTTGGCCCCATGGTTCACTCATGACCCCTGCTGCCTCTACCTAGCTTCTTCCAGAATTGGGAGGTGTTAAGTCTTCTATTGAAATTCCCAAGGTGCTGGACTCTAGACTAACTGGAGAAGATTCTGGACAAGCTGTTGGTTCCTTTCCAGAAATGTGATAAGCTCCCAAAGACTACCATTCTTCAGCAAATCCAGACAGCCTGTACCACCACGCAAGTCAGTGTGGAGGAGTCCATCCTGTTGGTTGCTTCCTGACCAGAGGACAGCGATAACCAGCCCCTTGGTTGGATCTGTTCCTAGCTTCCTGCTCCATGGGCTCAAATCAGTACTTCAGTGCTGTTACCTTTGGCCCAAATTTCCTATGCCAGATGACTACAACTGCCTGGAAAGGGTTCTAGAAACTTGTTCCTCCCAGTGAGCTGCATGCAGTGGCATGTACCCATGTGTTGCACAAGGAGGAAATCAAATTCTGAGGCCAGACCAACACAAATGCCACTTGTCCACTTTGTCCAACTTTGAAATGATGGACCAGTCTGAAGAGGAGAAACAGATATGAACAGGGAGTAACAGGTTCAAGAGTTCTAAAGCTGTATTTATACAGTGACATATCCTCATCCTCATTTTTATATTTTTATTATACAAGCAGTGTGTATATAGAGTGTTCGTATTCTGATGTTTGTAAATGGAAGTATGTATATATTGCAGAAATGGTCTGTCCCCCTTCATCTTGTAGTTTTTGCTGGGCCTGCAGAATGTAGGGAAGATGGTGTGTAGTTTGGGGTTAACGTGATGATCCTCTGTTTAGGGCTTTTCACACAAAAACCACATGAAAATCACCCAGGAGGCTGCTGCTGCTGTAGTATTCTCCTGCTTTGATTTGAACCAGCCTGGAGTCCATTTCCCTAAGGCTCTTACACGCAGGTTTGAACCCTGGTGCTCACCCACGGCCCACCCACATGTCTAGCTTACTGAAAACCTTGGGATTCTAGTTACTCTGCTCAAATTAGATAAAATGAGATGGACTGGGGGAAAATAAAATAAGAAAGCTGTAATCCTAATGGTTTGACTTCTAAATGAATATTAAAAAAGCAAAACAAAAAAGTCTGGACTATCAGCCATCGAAAATCCACAGTGACAGGGGTAGAGCTGTCCCTACAGCAATTGGTTCTTCCACTGTAAGCAAAACAAGCATGTATCTGTTTGCACGTCTAAACGTCACAGACCTGGGACATTTTTAGCTCATTATATTTTAGTTGGAATGGATATTTTATTAAAATTGCCCTTTTAGGCTGAGCCCCGGGGGCGTAGTGGTTGTGCGCGGAACTGTGGCCCACTGGGTTGGAGGTTCAATTCCAGCTCCCAGGAGCAAAAGCTGGACCTCCTACTCCCACCACCAGAGGGCAGTGATGCCTAAAAAAGAATTGCCCTTTTAACACAAAACAAATAATCAAATCGATGCTAATGAGGTGGAGCAGAGTGGAGACCCAAACCCATCAAAAGACAATTGGGCATCCTCACAGAAGGGTCACAAGGAAGGCATGAGCTAGCCAGGGTGGACTATAGCACTGTCAAAAACACAGCAATCCAATCTTTGTTAGCGCTGTGTGTGTGAAGTATAAAAAGAACAAATATTTACTTAAAACTCACTGCCATTGAGTAGATTCTGGCTCACACTGACCTTGTAGTGCAGGGTAGTCTTGTCCCTGTAGTGTCCAAGACTGTATGTAGCTCTTTACAGAATAGAAAGTCTGATCTTCCTCTTGTAGTGTGGCTAGTGTATTCGAACTATTGACTTTAAGGTTTGCAGTCCAATGTGTAACCTACTATGCCACTAAGACCTCTCTACAAATTTTTACTTAAGTAATAGTTGAATCGTTAATATTTTCAATTCATAGCAACTGTATGTGTGTGGAATTTAAACCCAGCAAAAAGCAAGCAAGCCTTTCCATAGCATCTGCTGAGATAGGAAGAAGACCACACCCCCAAAGAAACTTTCTTTCAATTGCATCAGGACTGTGACCGAAAAAAGGAGGTTGCCTTCTTACAACAATCAGGCTGCTTACTGCATATCCCATTATGGAGTTTATTATTTTGTGTTAGGTGACAAGATGGGAGAAGAGCAAACCTTAACTGCCAAACCCGGGACCATCCTCACCCAGTCAAGTTGACACATTATCTATCATAAGCTGAGAATGTATGTTTCAAATAAGCAGTGGGCCTAGTTTATGGATCTTTTTAAAAAATCTCTTTTGTTTTTTTGGCATCACTGCCCTCTGGTGGGAGTAGGATTATGTATCTTTTTGAGACTAGAAAGGGAACGTTGGCTCCAGGTATCTTGCCTTCTAACATAATGAGGAAGGCAGGCAGAAAACAGGAAGTCTGCATCCTAGACTTATGCTTCTTGAAGTCATTTCCTTTTCCTACCACAGTTTATTCTGATGGCATGAAAGTAAAATGTCAGTTGCTGCTCCACAGACATGGTGTGATGCAATGAATTTTAAGAACTATGTTAGAAATTAAAGCCACAAAAAATTTAAATGTAGTGAATTTTCTTTTATTATTTTGATCTTTGTCTTTCAACTGGGTGAACATTTTCATACTTTTCTATAAAGGAGGAACTTGAAATAAAGACACACCCGGGGGTGTAAGGGAATAAATGTGGGTGGTGAAATGGAATTACTTGTGATGATTCTTTTATCCACAGTCTTTGTAATTCCCACCAAGTGACTCCGTGGAAGTATGCAAATCAGATGTAGAGGACTCTTACCTCGGCATTGGCCAGCTGTCCCCTCTATTATGCTTAAAGAGAGTCATTGCACAAGCAGAAAGAGGAGTCCCTCAACCTTCAGGAAAGTCATCAGCAGGGTATACCAGCCATGCCCCTCCCTATCTAGGCGGAGACACCAGAGGCACCAGCCCATAGCATGAAGAGCAAGAGATGGAGTGGAAGAGTTTTGTAACACCGAACTAAGGAAAGAAGTCAAGAAGTCAAGAAGCCTGGTGGATGAGAGGCTCAGGACGAGAGAGAGAGAGAGAGAGAGAGAGAGAGAGAGAGATATGACTGGTGTGCCTAAGAAGAGGCACTGTGGTGGACAAAGAACTATATCCTTAACATTTTGTTACCAATTATATGCCCTATTAACCCCCATAATTGTGAGTGTGGTCTGTGAGTTGTGTGTGTCTATTGAATGAATTATTGAAGTGGGCTGTCATGGGACAGACGTTCGGAATAGGGTTAAGGAAGGTTGGAGGGTGTAAGTAGGTAGGACTTCTGACATTCATAGGAATCATCTTTGAACCAATGTGGAGTTAGGCTCTGTGTTAGGCTGGGTTGACTGGAGAAACAATTCCACAGACACTAATATGTGTGTGAGAAAGAGCTATTGTATATTGAGAAGACATCCCATCCTAGTCCAGATCAAGTCCATAAGTCTGGTATTAGCTCGTATGTTTGATACTTGTCCATAGAGACCTCTTCAGATTCACACAGAACATGCAATGATGCCGAATGTAGGAAGATCACAGGTCAGCAGGTGGAAAGTCTTGTGGCTCCTGTGCTGGTGGGAGCATCTCAGAACAGCCTGGCACAGGCCTCCACATGGCTCCACCAGCTCTCCGAATGTCTCAAAAGTAGTAAAGTGCAGTCAAGAGAAAGAATCTGGCCCACCTCCAGGGAGAAAGAGAGGACGTCCCCAGAACTCTCATGAGAAGGCCACACTCACAAGGATATATCATTTGGCTATGACCTTATTGACAGGCTAGATCCCCCCTTCACTCTCAATATCCTCAAGTGGAGGGATATTATGTAACTGCCATAGGCTCTCTCCCTCCCTGGTGTAGCCAGAGGAGGTCCGACATGGCCCTGTGCCATTTCCACAAAGCGATCTCTATAGTAGCTAGGGAGAGGTTATTCTTTGCAGAAGGCAAGATCTCTGCTGGGGGAAATTTTAAAATGCTCATCTCCGACTCCCTGTTGATCATGTCTAATATCTAAATGTGTTTTTATAAAGCTGACATTACAATCCTAGACATCGTGAATGAGGAAAGACTTTTTTTTTTCAATTTCAGTGGAGTAGTGACTGTCCACTAGAGAAATTCTAACCAGGGGTCATTTCCATTTGGGAAGATATTTCCTCCCCTTGGAAGATATACAATATTTTAAAAATACATCATACCATAAAAAGAGATATTCCAGCAAGCTAGTATTATTTCCAGCTTGGGAAGTCCAGTTTTATTAATATACCCTCCCAGGCTCTCTCCACTTAATTCAATGAACTTATCAGTAAAGGGGAATTTAAGGCTCAATTAGTTCCTATCATTTTAAAATGAATCTGAGGCCTCAAAACTTGATCAGGCATGCAAATTCAGGTTATGTGCTTGCATCTTGGACCAAGTAGTACATAAGCAAATCATATATTTGATTTATAATTGAAGTGGATTTATGCTTTCCTGCTTAGGTAATCAGATAGGAATATTTTTGTTTAAAACTCTGGAAAACTTAATCCAACAGGATATGTACTAGAGTCAGATTAACTGTAAAAATCCCCAAGTAGGGTTCACTGCACTAAGATTTAATTCAGGTTCTCAAGTGCTCTTGCAGAACCAAATGTCTTTCATTCCCTCTTCTATTATTTAAGTCATAATCTATTGAGCACATTCTAAGGATCAGGTATAGAGATTAAAAAAAAAGTATAGTTAGGGTTTGTAGACGAGGACCTTGAAACATGGAGTTTATAACCTGTGGGAGAACATACATGAGTATTGAAGCAACCATTGAAATAAATATCTCATAATCAGGTTAAACAACACATTAAAAGAAGCCAGTGGGGGTGGGGTTGGGTGGTGGTGGCGGTGGGGGAAGAAGCCCGTGGTTAAAAGAGTAAACTTCGTGGTGTGATAGAGATTGGTGGAATCATGAGATTGTGGCCTTTATATTAGGTACCCTTCAGGACCAGAAATAAGCCTACCCTGACAACATAGTTGGGATTCAGATGTCTCGAACTAGTTTGTCAGAAGCGATACATGATTTATTTTGTTGAGTTTGGCGAACCCATTGTTAAAAATGATACTTGTAATCAGGATTTTCCCTAAAGTGGGTAACTAGATAGCCACTCAACATGAAAAATCACAAATTTATATTCCATACCCTTAAAAATATATATTGTAAATGGTATGTTGTATTCCATTATTTAATTTGTTCACTACTACCATACAGTTACATCTCATAGTTTTTCAATATACATGGCCAACTTATATAATATAAAAATTTTAAAGATATTTTAAATAAGCATGAATAAAGGCAGACTTACTGTGTTCTTTCTACTTAGTATGTTTTTTTTAAAAAAATAAAAGTTTTATTGATATATCTTACACATTCCAATATATCTATTCACATAAGAGTCTGTTGTTCAATTCCATTGGAGAGGGTTGTTCAATCATGGATGCTATCTGCTCCCTTTTTCCCCTCCTTTTCCACTCATCCCCCCACCCCCAACATCCTCTACTCTCAGGGAACCATCACTCCTGTCACTGTCTCTGAGGGGTCATCCATTTTGATCTTCATGTACCCAGCAATCCAAAATATGCATATGAACATATGCAAGCCTAACATGACCAATGAGGTAAAACACAAAAAACCTTACTAGTCAGGGAAGAAATGTTAAGGAACTAGAGGACAGTTATATGATTCATCAATGCCATACCGTGTCTTGACTCTATCATTCATTCAGTGTGGCCTTTCTGAGCAGGACTTACCAACCATCTTGCAAGTGGACTTTTTGTCTCCACTGCCATCCACACTCCTTCACATCAAGTTGCTTGTTTTATTTTTATTTTTTGCACTTTTGATGCTTCTTCCTGTGGGCACCTCATGATTGCACAGGTGTACTTCTTCCACTTGGACTTAGTTGCTTCCCTACTAGATGGTCACTTGTTTATCTATAAGCCTTTAAGACGCCAGATGCTGTCTTTTGATTGCCAGCCACCATCAGCTTTCTTCATCACATTTGCTTTTGTACCCATCTTGTCTTCAGCAATTGTGTCAGAAAATTGAGTATTATAAAGTGCCACAGTATCAGAACAAAGTACTCTTATACGGAGGCAAGGTTTAAATAGAGGCCCAAAGTCCATCTGCTTCCTTGTATATATATAAATTTCCCCTCCTACCCCACTGCTATATTTACTGATAATTCACCTTTCAGAAATTTCTCTGATATAATTCAATTGTTCAAACATGCTAAATAAAACTGACACCCTTGCCATCAATTTTAGTCTCTTGTACTCATCATTATTGTCTCCCTTCTCCCTTCACTCCCCTTCCCTTCCATTCCCCAGAAACCATTGGTCCAGTCCCTATTTCTGTAAGGTTGACTAATCTGAATATTTTGTAAAGATAAACACCAAAAAACACATATAGGTAGCCATAAGTCTAACAGGAATCTCGATGGAGAGCAGATGAATACTTCTATGCTAAAGAGAGAGAAGAATACATTAAAAAAAAAACATCAGTCCAGGTCCCATTTCTTTCAGGGGTTCATATCCTAGGCCCACTTATGTAACACACATATGCCCTGTTAGCCTTCAGCAATCCTGTCTGAAAGGTGAGCATCCTGTAAGGTCACATTGCTATTCCCAGCAGTCAGGGAGGGAGTGGCCTAGTGCCACCCCCTTCAGTTATGCCTTTATCTTCTTACTGTGGTCCCCTTGCAAGTAATCCACAACTAGTTGAGAGGGGGTGCCAGGTCCTGCCCTCTAAGTCAGATGTTCACAATCGAGATTCTTCGATGACTTTGTGCCTTCACTCCCATCACTTGTCTGTTGCACACCCAGCTTGGTTCGCCCCCAGGTGGGCAGGACAGATGTGTTGCTCTCTCCAAACTGTGTCTTCAAGGTTGTCCTCTGCAGCACTGTCATCTCTGGAGAGGACATTACCTGTTGAGCTGAGGCCGGCCCTGAGGTCATCACTGGGGAACAGCTGCTTCAGGCAGGAACATCACCCTCATGGATTGGCATGCAGGAATGAGGTCTACTCTCACTCTTCCTTTGAAAGTTCATCTGTGCAAAAGTGTGTCCTAAGTACCTAGAGTAATGTTAATCCCACCTGTAGGTTTAAAAGCATAGATGGAACTGTGCTTGTAATATTTATGTATTCATTTCATAAAATTCGTTGAACTTCTGATAAAATACTGCATTTTTATTCCCTTGCATTTGTTCTTTTAGTAAACAAAGACATAATGTAAATTGAAAGAAATTTGAACAACCAGTGAAGAGATGGTTAAAGGTAAATCACACAGCAGATGATGCTCTAATAAAAGCAAAGACTATTGCAAATGAGGATGCCAATCATGAAGCAAGACAGACATATCCCAAGCAACAGTTTTATTCTTTTTTGTCTGGTATTACTCAATATTTTTCATGAATATTTAAAAACATGTATAATCTAGTTTTGTATATTTCTTTTATGGTTCTTATTTAAGTATTATCTGTGTAATAAAAGACTACCTATTTGGTTTTCCTTTTCTTTCTTTCTTTTTAAATACTTAAAAGCAGTCATTAGAGCAGCAAACTCACTGTTAAACTGCTTGAATCGCACCACTGTTTGAGAAGCTACCTTTCAGTAAGTGATAGACTCACAAAGTGACCAACCCCCCGAAGCAATGTATGCCTCAGTATAGTCAACTCTAGGCGACCCAATGGTAACACTTGACACAAAACAGTGCACAGAATGTAGGAAGGGGCAGGAAACAAGGACAAATGGAAGCGTGCTATTACATTTATGGAATTGCAGCTCATGTCACAAAGCAAAATGTCTATAAATTATCAGCTGGAAAAACAATTTGCTCTATAAACTTGCACCAACACTGCAATTAAAAGTAACAAAGAAAGAAAAAATGGAATACAGGGGTTATCTTTTAGATGTGTATATGGGAACACTTGTAGATTACATGATGTGGTATCTGTGATTTTTTTTTTAAGAGTAGCAAGAGGTTGGGGGAGGATAGAAGTGAGGATGTACATGAAAAAGGGTGGCTATGAATAGACAACTGGAAAATATATCTAGTTAATGAGTGTACACTCGTATGAGGGCCTGGTATACCATTCTCTCTACTTTTTTACATGGACATTTTCCTATAATAAAACATTTAGGAAAGTAAGCCTCCAAACATGTGCACCATTTTACCATGAAGAGATAATTTTAAAATGTATGTAATGGGCACAGTAAGTTTTAATGGTTCGGGAAGAGTTTCTATGGAAATAATGTGTCTTGTCATCTGAAGGGCGCATAGCATTGAGATTTACATAGCAGTCCCCCTCTTTCCCACAAAGTTTAGAAACACTTGATAGAAAGATACAGGAGCAAGACAGATGATAAAATGTTAACTTGGTTTTGGATTTGGTCAAATGAGTTTGCTAATACTCGACTGAATTGGATCTATGCTTGAAACGTGCAAGCAAAATTGCAGGCCGGAGTAGACCGTGATTAAAGCTGGAACAGATGTAAAATAAGAGCTGGTTTGGAAATTGTGGTCAGTTCATATGGCCCTTCTAACTGTAGTTCCTATGTGATGTAGTGTAATTCTGCAGTCTGACTGTAGTTCCTATGTGATGTAGTGTAATTCTGCAGTCTGCACAGCCGTGGGTATTGTCAGGATTAGGGTAGAATTTAGGTCTGGACTTCGTGCTGCTATCAGCTGCCATCAAGTTGATTCTGCCCCCAGCAGTCCTCTGTCCCAAACATTGCCTGGTCCTGTGTCATCCTTACATTTGTTTTCATGCCTGAGCCCATTGTGGCAGCCGTTGTGTCAGTACATCTCCTGAAGGACCTTTCTATGTTTTGCTTCCCCTCAACTTTACCAAGTGTGATGTTCTTCAGGAACTGGTGTCTCCTGACGACATATCCAAAGTATGTAAGATGAAGCCTGCCATCTTGCCTGTAAGGAGCACTCAGCTGTACTTCTTCCAAAACAGACCTGTTTGTCCTTGTAGCACTCCATGGTAATTTCAACGTTCTTAACCAGCGCCACAATTCAGATGCATGAATTGAAAAGCAAGGATGCTGTTTTAAGGACTAAGATGTGCCTGGCCCATGCCATAAAGGAGCCGTGGTGTAGTGGTTTTGCAGTGGGCTGTAATCCACAAGGTCAGTAGTTGAAATCCAGCAGCTCCTTGGGAGAAAGACTGGGCTTTACACTCTCTAGGTCACAGTCTCGGAAACCACACAGGGGGAGAGGGTGGACGGGTGTGTGTGTCAAGGAGTCAGCTTTGACTCCCTGCTGGTGAGTTTTGTGTTTTGTGTTTGACCCAAACCATGGTATTTTCATGCCTCTAACTGTTTAAGAGTTGGTGTGTTAGTCTGGGTTGACCAGAAAAACAAATTCATAAACACATGTGTAACAACTGGTGATCTACTGCTGAAAATCAGGCAACAAAGACCGACAGATCACAAGGATTCTCTCTGCAATCTAGGCAGCACACATTATACAATTGCCATGAGTGAATGCTGACTTAAAAAACATTCAGACTTAAAAACATTAAGAAAACATTTCAACCCAGTCCAGTCCAAGGTCAGAAGTCTGATATTAGCCCATATGACTGATAACAATCTATAGGTCTTCTTCAGACTCACGAAGCACATGCAATGACACCTGGACAATCACAGGCCAGTGTGTGCAGAGTCTTGTGTATCCAGTGGTGATAGAAGCATCTCAGGGCTGGCTGGAGCCTCTCTATGGCTTCTCAAGTATCTCAGCACTGGCAGGAGTCTCTACATGACTTTTCCGGCTTCAGAGGTCTGGTTCCATCAGGGTAAACCCATGTGGCTTCTCCTCTGGGATTTCTCACAGGGAGTCCGCAGGACTGAGTTGTAAGTCTCTCACCACCAAGGGGGAAATATGGCCAGATTTCCCAGAATTCTCAACAAAAAAGTCATGCCCACACAGAGGTCTCATTGGCTATCTCAAGATTGACAGGCTAAACTCTACCCCTACACTCCCAATCCTGAAATTGACATAAGATTACATGCCTGCCACAGTTGGAAAATGCATAAGAAAGACCTGATCTTAGAGGGTGTAACTTGAACCGTTATTTCCTTGGGAGTAGGTTTGATTCCACCTTAGTAGAGGGTTTGCTTTAAAACACCATTATGTGTTCTCTTTGGGTCTCTATTGGTACCAACGTATAGTTCTAACACAACTCACTTCACCTGGAAGGCCACACACATTTTTCCTGACCGGATTTTGAAAAAAAATGGATATTTAGAACAACTTTAATTATCAAGTCCTTGGGACAGGTCTGGTATTAATTCTTCTCAAAGAAATTATTGCCACAGGTTGATTCTGCTGAATTCTTTCTCAAAATCAGACCAATTAAATATCTTACTTTTTTATCTTAGGGGAAATGGGCTGTAAGCAAAAGACAGGAGATAGAGTGAGCACCATAAATGCCAATATGTCATTTCTACTGAAAGGGAAGCATAAGGAGTAGAGAGCAAATGTTCATCTTAACAAGTCGGTAATGGGGTGGTGGGGTGATGTCTAGAGAACAGAGAAGTGTTCCTGGGAAAGTTCTGGATAATACACATTCAAGGCAATACATCATGTACTAAGAGAATATAAGGATGAAGTAGGTTTGGAACACCCTTAAATATTCTAGAGTTTAAGGGTCAGGATTAGACCCTGTCTGACACAGCCATACCAGAGAAAAACAGTAAGGGTATGCAATAGAGCGTGGAGCTCCAGATGGAATGACAGTGATAAACTTGGGACCAGGGAGTGGCACCCTATCTGACTTAACCGGGGGACACTTCTGGAGGTCAATGAACAGACATTGAATTATTTACAGGTTTTATATTGTTATTTTTTTTACATGTATATAGGATATTGTTTTGTTGTTGTTGTTGTTGTTGTTATCATTGCTTTATTTTCTTTGGTTGCTTCATTTTAGGAAGCCTTTTTTGAGTACACTTTGTTACCTTTGCAGGTCTATCTAAATAAGATAGGCTGGATGAACAGTTTGGAGGCAAAAATGACAGGACTGATGGTTCCGGGGTGTGAGCTATGGGAGAAGGAGAGGATGGGGAAGGGAGATGGTGTTGACCAGCCCAGGGATAAGGGTATAACAATTGATCCAAAATCAGAGACACGGTGGATGAGAGAAGTCCAGTAGGGCTAGAGCAAGGGTAATATAACAGAAAATACTGAAACTCAATGGAGGCTGAGTATGATAGTGGGACAAGAGGGAAGTAAAAGGAAATAGAGGAAAGAACTGGGGGTATAGAGCCTTTATAGAGGTTTAAAAACAATCATGTACATAGGTGCATATATTTATATGTGACAATGGGAGAAATAGATCAATGAACTTATACATATAGGCTTAGTAGTAGAACAGCAGATGGCCATTGGGCCGCACTCAAGTACTTCCTCAATGCAAGAGCACTTTGTTCTATTAAATTGGCTTTCCATGATGCTCACCTTCCCTACCCCATCACTGAAGACAAAAGTGTGCATAAGCAATGGTGATGAAAAAAGCTGATGGTTCCCGGCTATCAAAAGATGTAGTGTCTGGGGTCTTAAAGGCTTGAGTAAACTAGCGGCCATACAGCTCAGAAGCAACAAAGCCCACATGGATGAAGCACTCCAGTGTGTGGACCTTGAGTTGTCAAAGCAATCAGTTATCAGAGTTTAAGAACTAAAAGCCATAACATTGCGTGCTCGTTTTCCTGATATGGTCACTGACAACAAATATGTGCATAAGCAAATGTGGTGAAGAAAACTGATGGTCTCCGGCTATGAAAAGATATAGCGTCTGGGGTCTTAAAGGCTTGAGTAAACAAGCGGCCATCCAGCTCTGAAGCAACAAAGCCCACATGGAAGAAGCACACCAGCCTACGTGACCACGGGATGTTGAAGGGATCCAGTGTGAGGCATTAGAGGACTAAAATTATATCATTATAAATAGGAGGGAATACAGATTGGTGACCCAAAGTCCATCAATAGGTGAAGCGATATCCTCTTACAGAGGGGTTGCAGGGAGGAGACGGGCCAGTTAAAGTACAGTGTAATAACAACGAAATATGCATCTTTCCTCTAGTTCTCAAATGCTTTCTCACACCCACTATCATGCTTCTGGTTCTACCACACAAGTCCTACTAGAATAGGGGATGTACACTGAAGTCAGAAACATGGGGACTTTAGAATATGTATTCCCACAGGACAAGTGATGAGGGTGGTGATATTGGGAGGATGGAGGGGTGGTAGAGTAGAATGGGGGAACAATAATACACAAAAAACTGATGAGAAGTAAGTGTAACATGTGTTCATATTATAGAGAAAGTCAAGATGAATTTTGAGTTTGTATTTTAGAGGCGAGAAGAGGGGGGAAGGAAGAAGGCATGGAGGGATTATAAAATTTCAGGAGTACCACCTTTTTAAGTAATTCCTAAGTAAAGGAGCCTGGTGGCATAGTGGTTATGTGTTGACTATTTAGTTTGTAATCTCCAGCTGCCCCTCAAGAGAAAGCATTACAGTCCCAGAAACCCAAAGGAGGCAATTCTACCCTGTCCTCCGTGGTCAGTCTGAGTTGGCATCAACTGGATGGTGGTGATGTTCTTAAGGGTGAGTACGAGTTCTTGGGTGTTGCACCAGTTAAGTGTTTGATTACTAACAGAAAGATTGGCCATTGAAATTTACTCAGGCATCTTGGAAAGAAGACCTGACAATCTAGTTCCCAAAGAGCAGAGTCAATGGAAATTTGTTAGCTCACAGCTCTATTCTGTAATCCATGGCATCACACAGTTGGAGCCTACGCAATGGCAACTGGTTTGCGTTTTAGATTTAAGTGGGGGCTGATAAGGCAGCCATAGTTTAGCCATAGGATTCTTACTTTTTATGTTGAAGATCTTGGCTTTACTGCTGATGAATCCTCATGAACACCTACCACCTATCTGGCTTGCATATTGCTTATGATGCCGAGTAGTTTTCAATGGAGCTTCTAGATTTAAATGGACTAGAAGGAAAGGGCCTGGTGATCGACTGCTGAAAATCAGCCAACAAAGACCTCACAGAGAGCAAGAATTCTATTTGCAATCTAGGCAGCGTTTTGTTCTATTGTACATCAAACAACTGCCACGAGTGAAGGCTGACTTAAAGCAACTAACAACCAGGTAGGGTCAAATTCCCTACCTGGTAGGGAAAGGCCCTGTAGGCAAAGGGAAGGGAATGGTCCATCGTGTCTTTCCTGGCTTATTTTGCCTCATCTATAATTGTCTTTGCATTGTTCTGGTTTCCGAAGGAACAGGATTTCATTCTATCCTCTCTTCTCATGCAATTCAGTGAAGTCTCAGAACTTAGACCCCCTGTGTTCAGTACTCTTACCCTTTACCCTTCCACTGTCCCACACCATGTGATTCTACCCTCCTGCTTCTTGATGCTGCTGTTTATGTGGCTTGTGTGGGAGGGGAGCTATAAGCAGGCCTTGCTGAAAGTCCATAATTATGATAGTTTTATTAGCGGTTTGAGGTCAAGATTGCAGAAAGTCAGGATTTGTCCGAATGGATGTAATATACTTAGTACACTTCGGTGGGTGGTAGAGGCATTTTCATTGTATGCCGCAGCTGCCGCCGCATAGAAAGACATCATCATCGCCCACCCCACCCCCCTTTACTTCCCAAAGCTTTTAAAGACAAGCTTGAGAAGTGGGAGGAGTAGTGGGAGAGAAAATTTTTCTCTCAGGAACACACGACATGTCTTCATCTGATACCTTTTGCCGTAATAGGTACTCAGACTTAAGACTTATTCTTAAATAAAAACATATATGGAAAGCATGTCTGTTTTCAAAGATTTATCAAACAATTATCTATATTTAATACTGTCAGGCAGTTAATGCATTTTTATGATGTGAGAGCTCACGTGAGGCCTTGCTACTCTGAATATTTTTGATCGTTTTAGCTTTCTCAGCCTCAGCTTAAAGCAGACAGGAATGTATGCCTACGACCTAGTGAGAGAAAGAAAAGGAAGCCTTCTATTAGAACAAAAAGCCTTATCACCAGGATATGTGACATAGGGGACAAATGGAACATTAAGAAAGTATTTACCCTTTCAACATTTTTCACATGTGCACTGCAATGACATTGTGTTCATCACCATTATCTTCTTCCAAATTCTTCCACATCACTCTTAACTGAAACTTAGCATTCCCTAACAATAGCCCCCTTCTTGTCCTCCTTCTACTCACCTGCCCTGGTGTGTTAGTCCGGTAGACTAGAGAAACAAATCCATAAACATGCATATGGAGATAAGGAAAAGGTTTATATACAAGAGGAATGGAACATTGAGAAAGTATCCCAACCCAGTCCAGTCTAAGGTCATAAGTCCGATAGTAGCCCATATGTCTGATACCAATCTATACATTCTCCTTCCAACTCAAGAAGCATGTGCAATGTCACCAGGGCAATCATGGCCAGTGGGTACAGAGTCTTGTCTATTCAGAGGCAGTAAAGTCGTCCCGGTGCTGGCAGAGGTGTCTCCATGGCTCCTCATTTCCAGCGCTCAGGATACATCAGCAGGATCCATTGGCGGTAGAAGCATCTCAGCGCTGGAAGGGGCCTCTCGGTGGCTTCTCTGTCCCCAGAGGTCTGGTTCCATCAGGTCAAATCCATGTGGCTTCTCCTCCGGCTCCTCCAGATTCCAGGATTCAGGAGCTATTAGCATGCCACCATCTTGTCTTGTTGGTAGACGAACTCCAAGAGACTGAGTCAAGTCTCTTCTCCAATTGGGAAATACTTCAAGACTTCCCAGAATTCTCAGGAGAAGGCCATGCCCACACAGAGGCCTCATTGGCTATCTCCAGATTGACTGGCTCCACCCCTAAACTCCCAATCATGAAATTGACACACGAGTACATGACTGCCACACCTGGTAACCTTTGATGTTGTTACTTTTAGTTGCAGTTGTGTGAGGTCTGACCAGGGCATCCGTGCACACTGGGAAACAAAGCACAGTCTGATGTGGCACTATTGCCGTGATCAGTTGGGAACTGGCCATTATGATCTCTGCTGAAACCTAGTCAGCTTCCTAGCAGCACACAAGAGCTTGGTGACAGCTAAGCACCGTGGCTGAGAATTAAAGCAGCGCTTCCTACAGTGCAGGCTACCACTGAATCGCCACTGCCCCCTATATACCTGGATACACTTGTCTATTTAAATCCCTTCAAGGTCATGTTTGCAGGTCCTTAATGGGTAACTCACAGGGTTGCCAACTATAATGTGAACAGTTCAAAACCACCAATTATCCCTGCGGAGAAAGATGGGACTTTGCAATCTGGCCAGGAGGGAATGATAGATATCATCTAGTGAGCAGAGCATCTGCTGGATTTGGGGTCCTACTTTCTCTTTTGGCCAGAGACCACTCTCTCTCTTTATTAACCTGTAAACCTGTGGCTGTGTCCAGCAGAAGGGCTAACTAGTTATTAAGTATTCAGGAAAACATTGCTGAAATTTAAATGTTTTTTGATGTATTCATCCCTATAAATGAGTGTTGATTGTGATATTAAACTGAGTCCTCAAATGCATCAAGAGCTTTTCTTGATCCTCATTTGAAACTTTTCTTTTTAACTTTATTTTACCTGATATTGCTTCTTTTTCAGCTCGTACTTTTGCTAATCTTTGTATTCTTTTTGTTTCAGATGGCATTTCTACAGCTCACTTTGCTATCCCTAACTCTTCTCTGGCTACTTCAGCTGATTCAAATGCATCCTGTTGGCAATGTTTACTGGTTAAGGACCAAGAAGTTGAGTTTTGAATTTAGTCCCATTAGAAGTGGATAATTGCTAACGTTGTTAATGCAGGGTCTCCTGTCCCTTTCTAAGAGACTTGTAAACACTAAACAGAGAAAACAGATTACATAGAGGACAGCTATACTCTATATTTTATTCACCCATATATTGAGTGCTAGATAGGAAACTAGGTGCTGTAGGGAAAACAGAGATGAATAAGACATAGTCCATGCCCACAAGGTCCTTACAAAGTTAGGCTGGTCAACATATTATGATCAGAGTATAAGGATGTCCAGATAGGGATCAGAACACTTTGGGTCAGTAGAATGTAGGAAAACTTGGTGGAAATGACATGTGAGCTAAGTTAAATCATAATTTTTTAACAATGGAATAGGGAGAGGATTCTAAGTAATAGTTTAGTAAAATAAAGGCACCATATGGAAGTCTTGTGTTCTGTATTGACTGATGCATAGAGTACAGGATGATAATCATAAGGAGAGAAACTATTTACTGATACTACCATATATGTATGTATACACACACACCATATCTATACATTCTTATAAGGTAGGCACTATCATGATAAGAGATGTAAAGTATTTAATAAAAAAAGAAAGGCACTATCATTTTTCTTGTGGATGAAAGGAGGCTTGTGGTTAAATTATTTGACCCCAAACCACCCAAAATCCAGTGATTTGAACCTATCGGTAGCTCCAAAAGAAGAAGAGGAAGCAGTCTGCTTTTGTAAAAGATGTACAGTCTTACCACCTCTTTCGAAATGTTCTAGTCTGCCCTCCAGGGTTGTTCTGGGACTGAATGGACCAGACAGCTCTCGCTGCTATCGCCTCGGTTCTTATTCACCGTAGAGCAGCAGACTCATCGTGGCAAGGTGGAACTGCCCTTCTAAGTTTCTGAGACTGTAATGCTTTACGGCAGTAGAAAGCCTCATCTTCTAAGAATAGATGTGGATTGAAGAAGACTTGCTAAAATAGGGTGCTTCACTGGCAAAGAAATGCTTATAGATAGAAGACATAAAAAATGATGATGATGATGATGACAATAGGCAGGTGCCATTTACTGAATGCCAGAAACAGCTAGATAGTGTATCATTTCAAATGCTCACAACGACATGTAGCACATTTGTGTCATTTGTAACCTTGATGTAAGTGGAAATACTCCAGATGCAGACTCAGAAAGACAGTAGGTAAAGCTCAAGCTCTGCTCTTTCGTAGTTGTGGAGCTGTGGGCAAGTTATTTAATATTTATGAGCCTCCAGGTCCTCTCCTGTGAAGTGGGGAAACGTATTATGCAATACAGTTGTTGTGAATGTTAATGATAGTAGAGAAAATGGACTTAAAATGCATTTTATAATAACAAAAGGAGGGAAAATCGGCAATGAGGATAAATTTCTATATTAAAGGAAATGACCTCTCTGGGCATGGCTAAGTGGAAAATAATATACCAAAAATTAATAGTTAAGTATCAAAATATAATCTATCTTAATGAAAGTTTCTTTTTCCTTTACAAAAATAACTATCTACCAAACAAGGCAACTGAGCAAATGACTTTGAATGTAACCATATTTTGAGAATGGGGACAAGATATATAATAGAAAATTCATTTGCAAACTATACTAGAAAATTATTGGTTGTGGACATCTCACAATATATAACTCATTCTTACTATGTTGAAATATGCTTTTACATACATACTATTAATACAATCAGTCTGCTTTTCCGAAGACAGTTTTTAATATTTTTTGAGAAAAAAGTCGTACATCAAAAGTAGGTCAGGCTGTGCATAGATTTCCCATCCTACTCTCCCCTTCCCTCTAAGCTTTATATATAGTTACAGAATAGATTGCGAATTAAATCTCCCCAGAATGAAAGATGAAAGGTTCTGATATACATTATAAACATATTTATTGTTAAAAACATTGCTATAATTGTTTTCAAACAAGTTTTTGAAAGAAAAATTTATTTTTTGTTAAAATGCTCTTTCAATTGAGAGATATTTGAGTGGAAGTCCATACCTCATCACAACAAGGAGGGAGTTTTTGAGATGACAGATAATTTTATTTTCCTGAATCCCGAGTCCCAAATGCTCTAATTTATCTCATACCCCACTCCTGGGTCAAAAATAAGAAACCTGTGCTAGTCTGGATTGACTAGGGAAACAAATTCATGCACACGCATATAAAAAAGAACTTTATATACATGAGAAACTAAATATTGAGAAAACATCCTAGCCTAGCCCATATCAAGTCCATAAGTCTGATTTTAACCCATTTGTCTGATACCAGTCTATAAGTTCCTCTTCAGAGTCATGCAACACATGCAATGATGCTGAATGCAGGAAGATCACAGGCCAGTGGGAGAAAAGTTTTGTAGATTTAGCGTCCGTGGAAGCATCTCAGCCCTGGCAGGGTCACCACTTGGTTCCTTCAGCTGCAGAATTCCTGCTGCATCAGCATAGCTCCATTAGTGAGCTTTTTATCTCCTTAGAGCCTCCTAATGAGGTAAATAAGCTGCCAACTGAGGACAGACTAAACTCCACCTCTTCCCTCTTAAATCTCAAATTGACAACAGATTATGTAACGACCTCAAAACCTCAACTCCCCACCCACATCCATCACTTTATTCCAACTCAGGGTGACCGTATAAGACAGTGTAGAAATATCCTTTGGTTTCTCTGTGACTGTA
The DNA here is from genome assembly GCA_004026705.1 of Nesogale talazaci. Lineage (NCBI taxonomy): Eukaryota > Metazoa > Chordata > Mammalia > Afrosoricida > Tenrecidae > Nesogale > Nesogale talazaci. Next base: position 1,716 of record PVJH01024894.1, on the reverse strand, counting down.
ACTCTTTATGGGATTAGAAAACTTTGCTTTTCTCCTGCAGGGGCTGCTGATTTCAAGCTCCTTACCTTGTGGTTAGCGACCTAACGTGTAACAGACCTCAAGTAACTTATTTAAACTTTATTTTAAAGCACATAAAGTGGGTGTAATATTTAATATTTATGTTCAACTTGTACAACATCAAATAAAAGTTCTTGAAATACAGAGATCCCTTTAGAGATATTGAACATCCAAGTGTTACCAGATTAGCAGAAAGAAATGTTGAGGGCTTTTCTTGATTTGTATTTGAAAGGGTACATTATAGGATGTTTGGATGAAACTCTGCAAGTTCATCCTGTAAAAATATGTCGTCAGTTATCCTGCAGTGTTTATAGTTTTGAATAAAAACTTATAATGGATGATTTGTTTTTCGCCACCTTACAATCTAAATATGCAGAGTTTTAAAAAAAAGATGTAAATGCTACAATAGCATTTACTGCTCTTATTTCTTGGTAGTCAGGTATTCTCAAGTCTTAAAATATGCTAGTCACTGTAATTCTGAAATCTCTCATATTTTAGGTATTTTCCCTGACAGTACAGTGATTACATTGTGGGCTGCTAACTACTTGGCCAGCAGTTTGAAGCCAGCTGTTCCATAAAAGAAAGACAAGGCTTTCTACTCCCATAAAGAGTGGAAACCTACAAGGGACAGCTCTATCCTGTCCTTTAGGGTCACTGTGAGATGGGATCCATTCAATGGCAGTGAGTTTTTTTCTTTTTTTTTAATGGTTTTGGGCTGTTATTCATAATGTCGGTATCTTAAAACCAACCGCATCTCCATGGGAAAAAGACGGGTCTTCCTATTCCCATAGTGACCATCTTGGAAATGGATAGGGGCAGCTCTCTCTTGCCCTATAGGGTCCCTGTAGAGCGGCATTGACTCGATGGCACTGAGGAAGACATACATTTAAAACGTCATTGGGCAGAATAGGGCTCTACTTCAACACCGGGAAGGTATTGTGTATGTCTCCACAGGAAAGGGAGAGAGGAACCAGACCTCAACCTGGGGTGCCAAGCCTTAAGGGCAACATACCAGCATGAAAGTGACACAACCTAACAGAGAGGTGTGTGTGCCCAATCCTTTTCCCAGCTGTGTTGACACCTATGCTGTGTCCCTAGCTATATCCCCAGAAGAATGGATGACAGAAGAGCCATGAAGATAAGAGCCAGGGGAGAGGAGGAGGTCTGGCCAGCCCACACAGAAGCAAACCAAGAGGGAAAAAGAGAGTGGACAGCATCCTGGCCCTTTAAACTTTGAGGATGACATTCCTGCTCTGAGTAGCTAACCACAGAGAGGACCTTAGAGTCAGACTCACCATGAGACATTCCCTAACTGAGCCAGAGTGCTACAGGGGGTGGGAGCAGGGTGGTGGTGGTGTCGCCGGGGCCACAGCACCAGAGACACTGTGTGAAAATTGTGCCGGGTTCTGATGACAACACTCCCACCCCCCATGATCCCCACCCCCTACCATGTAACACAAAAGAATGCAATAGAGCTGCAAGGGGAGTTAAGCAACACAGTCCGTGAGGAATTCTGAAAATAGGTTTTGGACTGGGGGTAGGGCTTGACACTAGATCAACCCTGATCAAAAAACATTCATAAAGGCCAGCAGTCAAACCTGGAACTATTCATGGGCTATTTGGTGTTGTTGTTTCCTTTTTCTTCGCCCCCCCCCCCCC
>PVJH01024893.1:0-32512 GCA_004026705.1 Nesogale talazaci | reverse complement strand
ACCCCCCCCCCCCAACACACACACACACACACATACCCCCACCCCCCAAATCCAGCTTGTCTGAACCCTTCCCCTGGCTCCAGTTTACTGTGGAGGCTCTGGGCCCCCCTTGTCTAACTCAGAACTCACTGCTCTCGAGACAGTTGTGACGTGTGCAATGCTATAGGACAAAGTCGATTGCCCTGGTGGGTTTCTGAGACCAGGACTCTTTACAGAGGTAGAAAGCCTCATCTTTTTCTTGTGGTGTGGCTGATGGTTTCGAACCGCCAACCTCAAGATTAGCTACCCAACTCATCCCACGACAACACCAGGGCTCCTCAGCTAGGCTCGTCTAGGCTTCCCTGTGCGGGCCACGGTTCCCCGAGGGCACTCTGCACACCCACACTCTGCCTCTTAGAATTTTCCAAGTGGCCTGTTGTCATTTTACCACCCAGCTTTGCTTGTGGAGGTCTTGAGTTCTTCTTTCAGGTGGGGGCCAGAATCAGTGCAGTCACTCTCCCGGCTTAGGGCTCCGACTGAGACTGAGGCGGCCTGGTTGGAACCAAGCCTGGGATGCCACACTGGGCCCCAGGGAAGGGCTACTCAGAAGCCCTCAGCTGTCTGCTCCCCACCACCTCCCGCCCCCACCCCCAGGCTCTTCAGCTGAGAATGGCGGCCCTTCCATTTTTTTCTCCGTAGTTACCAAATTCACAGAAAATTAGCCCTGCGTCCTCTGTGGAGAAGTCATGAGGGATTCATCCGAATCGTTGTCTTAGGAGATGCCGCCCCACCATCTTCAGCTCACACCGTGGTTAGGTGTTGTTGAATCTACTTGGTCTCTGCCCAGTGCAGAGCAGAGCCGGACACTGCCCAGCCCTGTGCCCGCCTCGAGGTTGCGATTCTGCCGGGCCCATTGTTGGAGCCACAACGCCAGCCCATCTCGTTGAGAATCCTCGGGCGTCTGGTTAGATTGATCCCTAACAATTTTCTCTATTGGGGGTAAAGATCGCCCTCTTGTTAACGTTTCTGTTTTCTTGATTGATTCCCTTTGCAGGGTTCTTGCTGGTACAGAGGAATACAATACTCTGTCACTTTGCTGAACCCTTCAATTCCAGTAGCTTTCTTGTGGAATCTGTGGAATTTCCTATTCATGGAGTCATATTTACCAGTAGGGATCATTTTGCTTCTTCCATATTCAGCTGCCCTTTATTCCCGTTGTTGCCATATTGTTCTGGCTGGGATTTCTAGTACAAGATTGAGTAAGAGGGCTGAGCCCCGGTGGCATAAGTGGTTGAGTGCGGAACTGCAGCCCGCAGGCTTGGCGGTTCAAATCCAGCGGCGGCTGGGTAGTGCCCACGACCACCAGAAGCAGTGATGCCCACAAAAAAAAAAAAAAAGATTGAGTAAGAGTGATGATCTTGCCTCAAGCCCATTTTCAAGAGGAATGCTTTCGATCTCTCTGTTGAGAATAATGTTAGTGGCTGGTTTTATAGGTACATCCATAATTATGTTGAGGAATTTCCTATCTGTTCCTCTTCTGCTGAGTGTTTTTGTGAGTAGAGGGAATTGAATTTTTTTAAGGGAATTGGATTTTATTAAATGCCTTTTCTTATTTTATTACAAAAGTCTTATGTTCACATATCATATAATTTATAACAATACAGTTCCATCATATCAAGAAGAGTAATATAATAACCCCAATCAATATTGGACCATTTTCTTCCTTCTTGTACTCATTGTTATTAACCCGTTTTTTCCCCAACCTCCCCTGCCTACCCTCAAAAAACAATCCACACATCTGTTTTCATGAGGGGTTTTGTTCTGTAGGTTGTAGGTGTTATCTTCACCTGACTTTGGTGTCAGGGTTGTGCTGGCTTCATAAACGGTGCTAGGAAGACCCCTGCCTGCTCTACATTCTGTAGTGGTTTTAGTAGACTTGGCGTCAGCTCTTCTCCGAAGGCTGGTGGAAATCGCCAGAGACGCCCTCTGAGCCAGGGATGTTGTTGTTGTTGTTGTCACGTTACAGTACACCAGCTTCATTTTTTGTTGTGGGTCTATTTGGGTTTTCTATCTCTTACTGTGTTTAGGTAGTTGGGGCATTTCTAGAAATCCTTATAGGGTTTCAAATTTACTAGGGTAATTTTTTTCTTACTATTCTGTTGTGAACCTCTTTATCCCCGTGGGCGCTGTCTTAATGTCGCCCTTTCACTTCCTTGTCGTGGTTGTTTGTGTCTTCCATCTTCTCCTTCGTTAGTTGGGCCAGTGGGGGGTGGGATTGGGGCAGGGCGTTGCTGAGCTACTGGCATTGTAGAAGCCCTCTTTCCCGCTCAGTGGAGGGATGGGTTGGCAGGTGGGAGGGATATGGTGGCCAACTGATGCTTGGTGGGCAGGGTGGTAGGAAGACGTGGTGGACAGGGCTTACCCCATGGTGCTTGGGCATGGGGGCGGTAGAGTAAGGGCTCATGCCCACTAACCACTAGGAGGACAGGGTCAGGTCAAATGTCTTATAGTCACCAAGGGTAGATATCTGGGTACTTCCCATTGGCTTCCCTAGCAGTCAGGACCCATCCCTGACCAAGTGCAAGAAAAGGGTTGCCCACAGTCTGGGTGTGTTGGTTTGGATAGACTAGAGAAACAAATTCATAAACATTCATGTATGTAAGAAAGAGTGTTATATACAAGAGCAACTTTACATTAAGAAAATATCCCTGGGGCTGGGCCTCCTACTCCCACCACCTGAGAGCAGTGATGCTCTCTCCCCACAAAACACAAAAAACAAACAAACAAAAAAGAAAATATCCCAGGGCTGAGCCCCTGTGGTGTAGTCGTTGTGCGCGGGACTGTGGCCCACTGGGACAGAGGTTCGATTCCAGCAGTGGGGCTGGGCCTCCTACTCCCACCACTGGAAAGCAGTGATGCCCTCCCAAAAAACAAAACAAAACAAAAGAAAATATCCCAGCCAGTCTAGTCCAAGGTCATCAGTCCGATATTAGCCAGTGTGTCTGATACAAATCTATAAGACCTCTTCAGACTCGTGAAGCACATGCAATGACACCAGGACAATCACAGGCCAGTAGGTGCAGAGTCTTGTGTATCCAGTGGCGTTGTAAGCTTATCAGCCCTGGCAGGGGCCTCTCTGTGGCTTCTCAAGCATCTCAGCACTGGCAGGAGTCTCTCTGGCTTTTCTGGCTTCAGAGGTCTGGGTACATCAGGGTAGGTCCATGTGGCTTCTCCTCAGGATGTCTCATAGAAAGTCAGCCCTGTTTCTTGTCAGTGACTCCAAGGGACTGAGCAGTGAGTCTCTCACTTTTAAGGGCTTATTATGTGTAGATTTCCCAGAATTCTCAGAATAAAGCCATGCCCACACAGGGATCTCATTGGCTATCTCCAGATTGACAGGCTAGACTCCACCCCTATACTCTTCATCCTCAAACTGACACCACGTTAGATGACTGCCACACGAGGGGCTTCTTGTAGACACTGTGCGTCTGTTACACATGGGTGCCACTTCTCTTGTCAGGGACTGTCACTGGAGCAGCACAGCCTCGTGTGGCTGTCTTGTCATCCAACTCTTCTGATGAAATGTCCACAGTTAAAAATGTCCACTTGTCCACAAGTCTCACTCCCCTTACTTTCAGGGATCATTCTAGCTCTGGTTCTTCTACCACCGGGTTATTTGGAGTAGAAGGTCTAATTGATATGTAAATAAGAGCAAGACGTTTTGGAGCCTTGGAGGCCCAGCCGGACTCTAGCTGTGTAGCTTGGGATCTGCACAGTGCAGGGCTGGGTGAGGCGGCGTTTCTGCTGGGGTCCAGGGGTTCAAACGCTGCTCTCAGTGGGGACCCTGGTACACATGGAGCCTCAGCTCAGTGGGAAGCAAAGGAAGTCCCCCCGCACAGCTTCTCTGCCTTTCCTGTGTGGGCCGCTTTTATCAGTGTTTACTGAGCTTGCAGCTGTCCTGCGAGTGTCGGTGTGAAAGAAAGAGCACGCGGGGTGCCTTCCTTTTCAGGAATTTCACCATCTAATAGCCCTTCAACATGTTTTGAACCCATCCTTCTTGCTTCATCAAATATTTATTGAACACCCACTATTTGCCAGGTGCTATCAAAATAGCAGCAAGGAAGGTGTAGTCCGCCCAACCCCAAAGCACTTATGCTGGAAGACTGAGAGGTGAAGCCTCAGGCAGATAAGCCACCAGGATGTGGCAGGCAGGTAGATGGTCCAGATCGGAAAGTGGTAGAAGGCCGCTCAGAGAGGTTGTGGCTACACTGGGTCCTGAGGGGTGAGTAGGAGTTCACCAGGCCAAGACACAGAGGGGAACGCTCCAGAGAGAAGAGCCCAAGGAGATGGAGTTCCACGATAGAAGGCTTTTCTCAGACTGTGATATACCCTCACAGGCCAGTCTGCAATCAGTATAGGGCAGACCATGATGTATCCCAGAGGAAGGTGCAGATAAGTACCAGGACTGCACAGGAGAGGGAGCAAGGGTGACCAGGAGAGCAGCAAGAGCTTCCTGGAGAAGCTGTTATTTGGGCTGGGCCCTGAAGGATTGATGTGCAGAAGAGGAAAATGCTTCCGAGGCCAAGGGAGGCCACTTTCAGAGCCAAGAGCGTATGAGACCCCTCACACTGGGAAAGAAATCCAGACAGGTCGGTTACAACGGAGGCAGGTGGGACATGAGGTCTAGAAGCTCGGTCTTGTTTGGTAAGGAAATAGGGAGCCAGTGAAGGCTTCTGAGTAGAAGAATTGATGATTAAGACTGAAACGTGAGCTGAGCCCCGATGGCGTAGTGGTTGTGCGCAGGACTGCGGCCCACTGGGTTGGCGGTTCAAATCCAGCAGTGATGCCCACAAAAACAAACAAACAAAAAGACTGAGATGTGTGGACTGAGCCCCGGTGGTGCAGTGGTTGTGTGTGGGACTGTGGCCCACAGGGTTGCAGTTCAAATCTAGCAGCAGCTCTCCAGGAGCAAGGCTGGGCTTCCTTCTCCCACCGGGGCAATGATACGAGGGGAAAAAAAATGTTGAAAGGTGCTCTTTCGCAGTCCTGCCTTTATCCCTGAGCAGGCAGGGTCTCCTTCTGTTGTGCACAGGGCTGCTATGGGTCAGAGCCGACTCCACGGCTCCCAAGGGCAACAGGGAGTGATTGGTGACATGCTCCGTTTGTTCACGGTTCGTTCCCTCCACCTAAGGCACTGTGCATGCCTAGTAGCAGAGAGTGAAGTATTGCTGGATAGGGGAATTATTATGCAACAGCATCTATGGTCAGTTTTGAAGTGACTGTGCCTTGTCTGAGAATGACACAGCACCACGTCTATAGAACAATTTTTCACAATCCTCAAAGGTGACGTGAATAATTTTCACATAGGTACTTTGCTTTCAAGTTGAGTCAGCCTTGCCTTTAGCGATCATTTCTTCTGAGGAGCTGTTGAGTCCATAAACAAATCACTCGTACGTAAGTTGAATATATACCCTCTCAGCATCCCCCCCCCCCCCCGGCCATCTCTTAAATTGGAATATTCTGTAAAGTATATCAAAATGATGTTGGCTGTGTGATATCCCAGACTCCGTCATTTGTATTTGCGGAGAGCATTTCTGCTCTCTCCTGCCTCCCTCTCCAATGGCGTGTCTCACCAGTTGGCCTGGAATGTCATTAATGCAAGACAGAGGTGAAATTCCACAGTGAATTTGGAGGGCAGCTGCGTGCTTTCAGGAATCCAGAGTGGTTTCATTTACGTACTGCATTGAGGGGAAGTGGCAAATTACAGATGTTGCTTTTTTTGCAGGAAATGTAAAAGCACGGTTATTCTGGTAATGTCCCAATGTACTGAACTTTAACAGACTTCCTCTTCTCATCTTAAAAGGGGGAAACATGATAAAAGAACAAAAAATGGATAGATTTTAAAGTTTTTTTTCTTCTTCCAGTTAATAAACACTGGGTGACTTCTCACAATAAAACCTTATTGCAGTGCATAGATGTTTTAAGCACTGGCTTTTATTTCCAATATACATTTAATGCTAATCACTTCTTTGTGGGTGAAAGTTCTAATTCCCCGAGGAATGCCAGCATTCACTATCACTGGGAGCAACTTTCAGTGTTGTTCTCAGCTGACTTCAGCTTGTGCTGAGTCTGTGGTCTGGTGCATATATTGAATTCGTGGTTCAGGCCAGCTCGTTGACATGACTTAGATCTCACAATAAAACCCTTTCCCCCCTACACTAGCCAGTTCATTGACATGTTTCAGATCTTCCAACCAAACCCTTCCCCCCACATTACGAGGCATTAAGCATGTTGAGAAGAGAGCCCCGTGTCAGCATCGGATTTGCAGCAGTAATGTCTCGAGCACCGGCACTTTCCTCGCGGGTCTGACCCATGGACTTCCCCGTGTCTTTTCAGAGATCGCCCTGCAGCAGGTCTCCATGTTCTTCCGGTCGGAACCAAAGTGGGAGGTGGTGGAACCATTGAAAGACATAGGTGAGAAACGGGCGTCTAGTCTTTAAAAAAAAAAAAAAAAAGTCAAGTCTAGATCCTCACGGCTTGCTTTTTTATATCTATCCCCAGAAATCTCCGTTCCCCCCCCCATTAGTAAACAGTTTTCTGTGTATACAGTCCACATACCATCCAATTCAATAGTGCAGTCATTTACACCATCCTCCCCACAAACAGGCTCGTCACTGTCCATAGCTCCCCCCAACCTCCCCGGTCACACCCCTTGGAAACCAACTTACGGCCTCTTTAGATTCACATACCCTGCATTCTATGGACAAAAAACTAACAACAACAACAACAGAGAAAAACCTCGATCGAAAAGAAACAGAATATATTAAAAACTGGCCCAACTTAAAAATAGGTCAAAAGGGAGATCAGGTCCAAGCCCGGTCCGGTGCCCTCTTGTGAGCCCTGGACTCTTTGGAGCTCAGCAGTCACAAAGGAGGAGTCCGCACAGCGTCGGAGAGAAGCGCGTCGTGCTGACTTCTCAGTCACGGGTGTGGGCCCTGCCACACGGGCCAGCCTGTCTATGCTCATGCCTGCTCAGCAAAGCCCGGCAGCGCACTCTTCTTTGAACTTGATGGTGCCATCTGCCAGGATGTTGCCCCAGACCGTGATATCCAATGCACGCCAACATTTCAGTTTTATCTGGGGGCTGACGAGGAAACAAGACGAAGCCACCAGTAACGAGTTATGTTAATTATGCTTCTTGAAACTGTCACCAGCCATCAGCTGTGTAAACCTTTTTGTATTTACAAAAAAGAAAAACCACGTATGAAGACTATCTAAAGTGAACAGACGTCCTGCTTTTTAACAATTTAACAATATTCCGCAGCGTTTTAAAGTTAAATAAATATATTACAATATTATTTTTGCGTTCTATAAACATTTTTGGGGGGTGGGGGGGAGGGGACATTACTGCCCCTGGTGGTCGTGGGAGCTACCCAGTGCTGCTCCTGAGAGCTGCCACTGGATTTGAACCTCCAAGCCCGCAGGCCACAGTCCCGCACTCAACCACTTACGCCACCAGGGCTCAGCCCCTCTATAAACATTTTTGTTGCTCCATATAGACCAAATTTTTAATCAAGAAAAACCCTGTTCCCCCAGATCAATGGTGTCCCGCTTAAAATCTGGTCACTTTACTATATACCCAACTGCCATCTGATTACAAATGACAATAAAATATTAGTTCTATCCTTTTTTTAAAAAAGGGGTGATCACACAATAAGGTGTTAGAGTTTATTCTCCCCACATCTGCAAGTTTCACTCTTTAGGACTTCTGCAGAACAGCGAGGCTGGGCACGGCCCTGGTGCCTGGTCAGAGCGACTCACCATGGCCTGTCCACAGGTTTCCCCTGTACTGTTATGTAAACTGAAACATTTTCCACATGGTCAAATAGAGCCGAACAAGCTCTTCAGACTACTTCCTCCCCGCTCCACCCCTTGAAGCTACGGTTCTTAGTGTTTGCTTTCTGCTGTCATCAAACAAAGGGCATCCTGAGGGTGACTTGGATCCCATCGGAATTTCATGTGCATTTTTTTAAAAAACAGTTTGATTGGCATGTAACTTCAAATCATACTACCCAATAGTTCAGTTGTCGTTGTTGTTCCTTAATGATCAGTGGTTGCAACTCAGTTTTAGCGACTCCATGAAACACTTCATGAATCTTCCCTAAAGCCCCATCAGAGCTTTGGGATCTAGTAACTTGTCATTTCAGAACCACTCTTCTTTCCATACCTATCTTTTTCATCATTTCTGAACGGAAAACATGACAAAGTGCACTTTTCTTAAAAAGACTAGGTTGTATGCTGCTTTAAGAACAGCCTTTAGCATGCTAACTGTATCAAGTGGTTGTCCTGCTGCTGCCTGTCTATTAGAACAACAAAAGGAAAACCAAACCCACGGCCTTCAAGTTCATTCTTTTTTTTTTTTTTTAATTTTTTTTTAGGCATCACTGCCCTGGTGGTGGGAGTGGGAGGCTCAGCCTTTGCTCCTGTGAGCGGGAATTGAACCTCCGTCCCAGTGGGTCGCAGTCCCGCGCACAACCACTACGCCACCGGGGCTCAGCCCTCAAGTTCATTCTGACGCATAGAAGCCCAGTAATACGGAGTGGAACTGATCCCCAGGGTCTCGGGCTGTAAATCTTGAGGGGAGCAAACTGTCTCATCTTCCTCCCAACAGATGGCTGGTGGTTTCCAACCACTGACCTTTCTCCTAGCAACCCAATAGCTAACCCACTGTGCCATTCCTGGTGCCTTTGTAGCAGAGGGCAATTACTTGCCAAACTTCCTTTTTGGGGGATGGGGGCATCTTTGCCCTCTGGTGGGAGTGGGAGGCCCAGCCTTGCTCCTGGAGAGCTGCTGTTATATTTGAACTGCCAAGCCAGTGGACCGCAGTCCCGCACTCAACTACTATACCACTGGGGCTCAGTGCCCCCCCACTTTTTTGGAAATAATTTTATTGGGGGGCTCTTACAGCCCTTTTGTTTTGGTTTTTGGGCATCACTGCCTTCTAGTGGTCATGGGAGCTACAGTTCTTATAACATGTAATACATCATCTGTATCGCACATTTGCACACATGCTGCCACATTAACTTCCAAACATTTTCCACTTGAGCTCTTGGTATAAGCTCCTCTTTCCCCCTCCCTTTTTTTAATGAACCATTTTATTGGGGGCTCATACAATTCCCATCACGGTCCATACATACATCAATTGTATGCAGGCCACATTTGTGCACTTGTTGCCATCATCACTCTCAAAACATCCTCCCTCCACTTACCATTACCAACTTCCCATAATTCCTTTTCCCCTTCCCCTCCCCCATGAACCCTTAATAATTTACAAAATGTTATTGCTTTTTCATATCTTACACTGCCCAATGTATCCCTTCACTCACTTCACTGTTGTCCATGCCCCAGAGAGGAGGTTATGTGTAGATCCCTGAAATTGTTTTCCCCTTTCTACTCCATTATCCCTCCACCCTCCAGTATCACCACTCCCATCACTAGTCCTGAGAGAACATCCTAAATTCCCCATGTTTCTGACTTCAGCGTACATCCCCTGTTCTAGCTGGACTGGTCTGGTAGAACCGGAAGCATGATAGTGGGTGGGAGAAAGCATCTGAGAACTAGAGGAAAGTTGCATATTTCATTGTTACTACACTGTATTTAAACTGGCTCATCTCCTCCCTGCAACCCCTTGGTAAGAGGATGTCGCTTCACCTATTGATGGACTTTGGGTCCCCAATCTGTATTCCCCTCTATTCATAATGATATAATTTTAGCCAAATTTCTTTTTAATGAATTGCCTAGTCAATGAAATGTATATCAAATGTCATAAAAAACCATGAAACTGTAAACATCTCTTCTTTTTTTGGGGGGAGCAGGTTGGAGGATAAGAAAGAAATATTTCTTGATGAAGATTAAAAATCAGCCAAAAGACTGGCTCGTGTTAAGCTGGGTAAGCTGGGTTTTTTGTTTCGCTTCAACCACATGTCAGGGAATTTAGGTGGGCTCGTGAAAGTCAATTGAACAAGCAAACCCACTGCCATTGAATGGATTCCAACCGAAAGCCACGCAGTAGACTTTCCGAGACTGCAAGTCTTGCCACCAGCAGACAGCCTCCTGGTTTCCTGAGAGCAGCTGGTGGGTTTGAGCCTCTGACCTTGTGGTGAACACCCATTGCCTAATCCACAGCTCTGCCAGGGCTCCTTCAGTTTAACAAAAAGAGTTACAAGATTGTACTGTGCTCCAAAGTCACAAACTGTTTTCTGCGGGCCACCTCCATTCTGTATTGAAGATGAATCATTTTAGCCATTTTGCTTAAGCATTTAGTATAATAATGTAAATTAATTAGATCAACTATATAAATGTTTTCGGAAAACATGGGGACAGCTTAAAATCGTTCTCTGGGACCCCTGGAAGGCTGACAATTGGAGGGTTTATCTCTGAAGAAAGCACTTGCGCATCATCTTAGGTCTTTCACCTGGGAAGTTCATGTTGTTAATGGGATCAGCTAGAAGCACAGTTGAACCCAGCTATTGATATGTTTATACACTACCTCTCCAGAAAGGACCTAGGTGTGTTCTTCCTCTTGAGTTTCACTTATCTATGTCAACAAAGAAAATTCAAGGGCAAGGCTTTTAAGGGACTCTTTTCTTTTGATGATCAAGGCAGAACCTGATGTTTCCTCCCGCTTTTTCAGGCTGACCTCGGCCCTGACAAGTACCTATCAGATAAAGATTTTCAGTGTCTGATCAAACTGCTTCCTTCCTTTTCGGTGAGTACAAGTCCTTCCCTTAACCGTGGTGTTGAGATGATTGCCCTCGAAGAGTCAGATCTTGTCTGCTGGGTAGACATGGACAGAAGAGCTGAAAATAATTCGTAGCCCAGAGAGGGAGGGCTGGTCCAGTCACAGGTGGGTTGACTGCACAGGAAGCAGAGTGAAGGGGCTTAGTTACTAAGCTGCACGACCAGTTTTCACCACAGATTCATAAATTAGGCCGGGCTTATCTTGCCTGCTGGGTGCCCTATCCTTATCAGAGATTGTACATTTGCAAAGAGGCTTTGATTCTGCAGGAAGGGGTTGTGGGGTTGTAAGAGAGACAGATGGCAGCCACTCCTAGAAGCAGAATCTCTGTGGTGGTGAAGGAATGTGAAACCACGACATTCTCTCCAGGTTAGTAAGGAAGCACACGTAAGCCTGAATATTCCTTGCTTATTGGGTACTGGTTCCTGGAAAGGAGAGCCCACGTCTGTTTATGACATCTGAGCAAGCCCTGGCCTGTGGGATCCTGTCACCACAGCCTTTGCATTGTAAGGGAACCCCATGGCAGAAACACAGCCATTTCTTCAAGCCTGGGTCCTGGAGGAGAAAATTTATATCAGTGGACCCTGAAGATCTGTTTCCAGCCCAAGAAGGTAGAACAAACATGAACAACGGGCTGAAGGAAGGCCAAGTAGCCACTTTGCTGCCCGCGGTAGCACTTTACAGACTCACTAGTTAGCTCTTAGGAGTGTTTTCCATTGTCATATGCTAATAGTGAGTTCTCAAGATCCAAACCCTCCCGTGGGGGATACCAACCACATGAATATGCTTCAGTATGTATTCAGAATGCCCTGAAGGGAGAAAACTCATCTGACCAGGAAATTGAGGTAGTGTTCATGTTCTTCATCCAGAGGACCCTAACGTGAGTCACCGAGGGACTGTGCACGTCCAGTTGGGCTGGCGCGTTCACTTATAAAGATACCGTGTCTTGTCAAGCTAGCAACACTAAGTTTTTAACGTGGTGCCAAGAAAACTGCTGAGGTCTTTGAGTTTGATTGATTGTGGGAAGCAGGTTGTCAGCTCCCAGTTCTGCACATCTTCTGTTGGGCGTGCTTTACCGCAACAGCAGCAGCTGCAGCAGAAAGGAGGTGTGGACAAGTGCCCCAAACCCATTGCCGTGTTGTTGGGATCCGACTCAGCAATCCCACCGGCCAGAGTAGGACTGTCGCCTAGGGTTTCCAAGCAGACTGTCACATCTCTCCCGGGGAGCCGCTGGTGGGTTCTGACTGCCACTCTTCCTGTGGGCAGGAAACACTTAGTACTTGCGCATGCAAGTAAGACCTGCCAGTTACACAAAGGGGAGGAAGCGCAGATAGGCAAAAACAGAGCGCGTCACATTTATCTGCGATCCTCCCAGTCAGGAATTTGAACCACTTGTTAATACTTTTCTAACATTTTTATACGTGAAATGTTTTTTTAAGAAAAGTTATTTATATGCATAATGTTTTAACATCCAATTTTTTTTTCCACTAAGGACATAAAGTAGCCATTTGTCTATATTTTTGGAGCCCTGGTGCCATAGGGGTTACCCGCCAGGCTGCTGATTGCAAGGCCAGCAGTTCAAAACGACCAGCCACTCCCTGGGAGAAAGCAGAGGCCTTCCACTGCAGCCCACGGTGACAGGCTCGGACGCTCACAGGGGAAGTTCTCCTGTGCCCAGTAGGTCCCTATTATGATCAGGCCTAAACTAGAGCAGTGAATTTGGAGTTTGTTTATAATTTCGTTTACTCACCTTTGAATCACTTCCAGTTCTTTTTTTTCCCCTTATTTAAAAAAAAAAAAGCCAGAGTGAACAATCTTTAGCTTAACATTTGTATCCATCTTTAATTGCTTTCTGAAGAAAAAATACCTAAAAAAATAAAGAAGGCATTTGTGAGGAGCTATTCTGGGGCTACATAAATATCCTGTTGATCGAAGTCATTCCGTCTTAGCATTCGCTAAGATTTTGATTCAGGAGCCCTGGTGGCCTAATGGTTCCACAGTGTGCTGCTCACCGCAAGGCCAACTGTTCAAAGCCACCACCCGGTCCCCGGGAGCAAGATGGGGCTTCCTCCTCCTCCTGTACAGATGCACACTCTGCGCTTCCCACGGGGGAGTTCCACCCTCTCCCCTCGGGTGGCTTCGAGTGAGTTGGCATCTCCTTGATGGCAGCGAGTTTGACAAGCTTTTGTATCCTCCCTCATTCCTTCGCTACCTATCAGTTGACATTCTACTACAAGGAAGAACTTCTCCTTCTCCCCCCTTGTAATTATTGATTCATTGAAAGCAGTATAGTCTCAAGGATTTTTCTTGAGTTTCTTGGGGGTTAATAAGAACCTTCTAAAGCCAGAGTGCACAATGGTTGCCCAATTGGGAGGATACTGAAAACCACCGTGTGTTACACTTGAAATAGGTGGATTCTAATGGCCTGCAAATTTCCCCTCTGGAAAGCCATTAAGTAAATCAGCAGCGGCAGCCATGTGGGGTGCTGGGCAGGAGATCCTTCTCTGTCAATTAGCCCCTTTCCCCAGGGTCAGCCGTGTACCTCCTCTCCCAGAGCAGGGGATTGCTGCACTGCCATTCGCCTGACACTCCATTGAGCAAATGAACTCACAGCCATCGGGTTGCTGAGCCTCGAAGTGGGTTTCTGAGACTGTAACTTTATGGGAGTAAAGGCCTCATCCTTTTACTGCGTGGCGTCTGTAGTTTCAAACTGCTGACCTCCCCGACTCGCAGTCCATCTAGAAACTACATGGCCGTCAGGGCTCCTCTGAGCAAATGAATGAATGACACAACCCACCCTACAGCCACTTTGTTCCTGGAACCAAAATTCCAGGTCCTCTAAGGACTTTTCTTTTAGTCACTAAATCATTTGTCTTTTGTCCCCACCCTCCTTTGGTTGACGTCAGTGATCCCCTGCGTCCTCCTCTTGGGAGGACACAGAATCACCACGTTGCAGACTCTTGTAGAAGGGCAGGGAGAGTCGTGCTGGCTGCTTTGGGGAAGGGGTGAAATGCCAGAGGAGGCGGCCGCTGCTTGTGTCCTGGCTGTCCTGGTGCCCAGCAGCAGTGGGGAACGTTAGACCAGGCTGTGAGTGAAGACATGTTTGTTTACCCTCCTCCCCAGCTGGCTGGCTGAGACTTTGCTGTATTGCTTGCCGACGCAGAAGATCGAAACCCTTTCCCAAACTCAACTTCCCATCTCTTCCACCAGACTGCTGCCTGAACTATGAGACTGTGCAGATAACGGGCACAAAGCTGCATTAGTTGCCAACGTGGTTTTGCCAGTATACTTTTTATGTCCTGACTTATCTAAAAAGCAAGGTACCAGTTGACCCTCCAGTAGTGTCATGCGTTCAACAAAGATCCCCACAGTTGTACACAACTAGACCATCAGGACGGTACTGGCTCTGCGTGGTGGGTGCCAGATCTGACGGGATCTAAAAAACCTACTCATTGGAGTGATTTATGTGCTTTCTCTATGAAAACAAAGTAAAGGACCTAGATGCTGGTACAAGTAAATGCGTCTCCCTTTTGTTTTGGCAGCACCCTTACATCTATCGAGTTACCTTTGCCACCGCAAATGAATCCTCAGTGTTGCTAATTAGGATGTTTAACGAAAAAGGAACTCTGAAGGACCTGATCTACAAGGTACAAGCTCATGGTGGTAATGAACTTCCCCCATCCTTTTAGAACCTATTATTGAGGTTTGCTCATTAAGGTTCTAGAAGCTATAGCCCCCAAGGAGTCTGGAATGTATTTTGCTCCTGGTGATAAAGATGACCCATTTTGGTTAAAGAGCGTTCCTTTTCCTCACCTGGAGGGAAGGTTGAACACTTGAGAGCCAAGTCCATAAGAGTGTAAGCTGCTCTTTCAGGTCAGCGTTAGGAAAGCAGTCATTAAGGAAGGGTTCTAAAAGTACAACGGACTTCGGGATCTACTGAACCCAAGCCTGGCCTAGAGAAGGGCCAGAACTTAGCTCAGCAGCATCTTCCTATCAGCGACACAGAGCGTTGTATTGCAGACTGACATCTGTACACACACACACACACACACACACACACACACGCACTCTCTCTCTAGAATCCTACCTGTGCACGGTCAGCCCCTCTGTTGCTGACATGTATCCTCTGCCTTCTCTTCCAAAGGCAAAACCCAAAGACCCCTTCCTTAAGAAGTACTGCAACCCGAAGAAGATCCAAGGCCTTGAACTTCAACAAATAAAAACATACGGGCGGCAGATATTGGAGGTAAGAGATTGCTTGAGTATCATATGTTTTTTTTGAGCCACATTCGTCTTTGGGGGAAGTTCTCAAGCTGTGTCTAAAACAACTTAAGTGATTACTTGTAAGCACTGTCATAGTCTATTCTACAAAAGCCATACTTGAGATGACAGCAGGAATTATTTATTTTCTTTCTTTGTTTCTAGCTTTTTCTCCTGGATTAGGTGGGAGCTTACATTTCAGAGCATCTGTCTTATTTAACAACTTGAACATCTTAGCAATCGTCCTGAAAGTTTGCCCTGCCCCACCCCACCCCCCCCCGCCCACATTTTCCCCATCTCTGTCATGTAGGATAGTCTCTTCCCCTTCACTCAAGTTGACACATGCCTGCCCTTTGCCTATGGCTACCCTTCTCTCCTTTAACTCCCTATCCTATCAGAGGTTTTTGGGGGATAGGGGGTGGGGTTGGTGTATGAAAATTTTTGTCTTGCTTTTTTCTTTTGTAACTGATCTCATACAACATTTATCCTTTTGTGACTGAGTAACTTCACTCAACCAAGTGTCCTCCAAATCCGTCCAGGTCAGGAGGCGTTTCACAGTTCCTGCTATTCTTTAGTGGCACATTATCTTTCACTGTGTGCATGGACCCGGGTGTCCTTCTTCTTTTTCCCACCGGTGGGCACTTACCACATTTTTCAGACCACAAGACACACCCAGTTTTTAGAGCAGAAAAAAAAAAACAAGAAAAAAATATTCTGAACCAAATAGTACCAGTATACTAAACTAGTTATTAAAATAAAGCAAAATATGGTAATATGTAACAGCGTAAACTCAACAGCCAATGTTAAGAACCATCATCACTTCCAGTAACTAACGAGGAAAGACTTAGAGGCTCAAACTCTTTTCTAGTTTTCTGGAAACCCTAAAAACATCACTAGTGTCAAAATTTATGAAGCTCTGTGGCTCACAATCACTTATTCGATTCATATTCTGGTGGCATTTTTTGTGCAACTGTAGTTTTGGCGCGCATAGCAAGGCCGCTTCTCCTCATAAATCTGCAGCACCATGATGTTGAGCGAGTAAAGTCCTTAATGCCTTTTCTACAGTCATGCCTTTGATGATCATTTTTGTAGAAAATGAGAAGCCCATATTCCAGTGATGTGTGATCCATTCTTTCATGTCCACTTCTAACCGTGGCCATTTTTCAGCATGCTCAGGAAAAAAAATGTGCTTAATTTTATCAAGTTTTTGCAGCCGATCCTCCTGGTTTTTCCACTCTACTATCGTTTTTCAGTTGGAGGTGGCCCAAAATGTCTCCACTGCTCTGTTTCCATGTTCTTTTGCATATTTTCCTGCCTCCAGTTTAAATGGAATTTTATATGCGAATCTTTTCATCTTTGACTTTTTTTTGCGGGGGGGGGGCATCACTGCTTTCTGGTGGTGGGAGTAGGAGGCCCAGCCCCCCTCCTGGAATTGAACCTCCGTCCCAGTGGACCGCAGTCCCGCGCACAACCACTACGCCACCCGGGGCTCAGCCCCATCTTTGACATTTTATACCATTAGAGAAATGGTGTTTTTCAGTGGAAAATAGAGTCGTGAAAGAACTGTCGGTTGTTATCAGAGACATATTACCACATACATAAGTATTATAATTTATGGTAACTCAAACCGCTTGGTATGACTATGACAGGGCACCAACCTTCCTGACAGGCAGGGCTCTGCACAGCAGGAGAGACGCTATGTCTCTCTCCAACCATGATGGGCCCTTTGCCTGCCTGTCAGGACCCTGTGCTGCATCACACAGTCCAGGCCGAGACGTTACCTGGTACTATTCCTAGCTGCCTCCTGTCTCCAGGGTCTCATCCTGTCAGTCCGTCGTGTCATATATACATAGGGGAGGCATGCACTGTGTCCATCATGTGACCTGGCAGTGAGACTCCAGGAGGCGGGACTTCCCCCAAACACACAGCAATCCATAGCATGTGGATGGTAAGCAAGTGCATGGGACCATAGACACATGTTCTGGAGTACCACAGCTTCAGACGAAAAGACGCACCCTTGTTGTCCCCCCCCCACTGGGGGGAAAAGTGTGTCTTATGGCCCGACAAATACGATAGGTTGTTTCCACCATCTTCCTCCTCTTGGTTACATATATAAGCACGTGCTTTCTTTCCTAGTTCTTTGGGGTGTATACCCAACAGAGGGGTTGCTAGGACTGGCGGCATTTCTTTTCCCGCTTGGGCTCTGAGGAAGCGCCATCCTGCCTTCCACAGTGGCCATACTGTTTTATAGTCCCACCCATGATGTCTGAGAGTTCGAAAGTCTCCCTTCCCTCTCCAGTATTTGTTATTTTCTGTCTTAAAAAAAATCATTTTATTGTGGGCTTTTACAGCTCTTATCAAAATCCATCCATCCATGTGTCCAGCACATTTGAACATATGTTGCCATCATCATTTTCAAAATATTTTCTTTCTACTTGAGCCCTTGGTAACAGCTCATTCTGTCCCCGTTCCCCCCCCCCTTCCACCCTCCCCCCATGAACCCTCGATCATTTATAAATTATTTTTTCTTTTTTAAAACTCCGCTATTGATAGCTGGTGCGAGGGAGCATTTCATTGTGATTTGCATCTCTCAAATGGCTAGTGATCAAATGCCTTTTCTTTGTTTGCTAGCTGCCTGCATGTCTTCTTTGGAGATCAGTCTTTTCATGTCCTTTGTCCCTTTTTTTAACTCACATAAGGCAGGAATTTCTATCTACAAAATTCCAAAGCTCTAGCTCTTGGAATGTAGTGCCTGACTTTAAGAGCTTAACTGTGTGGGCACCAATTTTGGTGTTATGCCTGGTTGATCTTTATCTTTGTGCCAAGAGGCTTCATTTTGTTATGGCCTATACGTGGCATCGGGCTGCCTTACAGAAATATAGCAAGCAGTGAGAAGTCTACAACTTCTCCCATGTTACCTCGAGTCGAGTCGTCTCCAAGCGTCTTGCACTGTGGCATCCTGTCACTAAAGAGCAGTTTCAGTGTTGCTACAATATAAGAAAAGTTATTTAGAAAGTGACAACAATTTAAGTATATCCCCCTAATGTGTACTTAATGATTTAGAAATGATCTACATGTACTATACCGGTCCATTTTGTATATTAGAAATAATAACTAAGAAAGAGTAAGGTTTTTAGAAAATATGATCTGAAATGGAAACTCCTCCCTAATTTATCATTTAAAAAAAAAATCAGAACAACGGAAAAGCGAGAAAGACAAGGCTTGTGTTTTGTTTTGTTTTTCCTGGGCCTCGGTGCGTTGCCCAGGGTGGGGCTTCCTGTGACTCAGCAGGTCTTTACAGGGGCTCTAGGAGCTCCGGTAGCTGGTGGGTCACAGCATTGGGCTGCTCAGCACAAGGTCAGCAGTTCGAAGCCACCCTCTATACCAGAGGAGGATGAGGCTTTCCGCTTCCAAAAAGAATTGCACTCTCAGAAACCCACAGAGGCACTGTCAGTTCTGCCGGTCAGCGAGGGTTGGAACCGACCGGTAACTGTGAATGAGCTGACTGGGTGGGGGAAGGAGCCTGGGCGGCCCTGTGGTAAAGCGCTTGCATGCTCACCCAAAGGTTGGAAAGGTGTTTGAAAGGTGTGGTAGTCTCCCTCCATCTGTGAGGATGACAGCCCCCATGGGTTAGTCCTTCTCTGCCTAGAGGCTGCCTGTGAGTTTAAATCAGCTGGACACCTGGATGGATGGGTTTGGCCGGGTAAGCCATGATTAGTTTACATGGCAGATGAGAAGTTTGCTGCTTTCTTCGAGGAGACCGGTTGGGTGTCTCTGTTATAAATGGGTCTGAAGAAAGGCTGGACTAGAGATATTTCCAACAGCGACTCTGGCCTTTCGCAATTGATGAAACCAGTCACACTATAGCTTTACTTGTCTTCCCAGGAGGATCAACATTTATCCTGAAGACACTTGACATGTTGGGATCAGAAAATGGTATCATTTTTGGTGTCAAAGCTCTTAATTTCCCCGAGCTGACTCAGGCCTGGCTTCTCTGACCTTAGGAAATGAGTTTGGGGCTATAGCTCCCAGCTGGCAAGCATTGAACTTCACCCCGAATCAAAGAGATGGCATCTGGGAATCGCCCCAGTGACCGGTTTGACTTTGTTTCAGAACACATTGACTTAAGACGCAAAGTTGAGGTGTGTTGTGTCTGACTGGTCCGGCGAGGAGGGGGCATGCCCTAAGGCTGCTTTTCTGCTGGCTGACCGGCTGTTCTCTGCTCGGCCCTGGCTGCGCAGGTACTGAAGTTCCTACACGACAAGGGATTCCCGTACGGGCATCTTCACGCCTCCAATGTGATGCTGGACGGGGACACCTGCCGGCTGCTCGACCTGGAGAATTCCTTACTGGGCCTGCCTTCCTTCTACCGCTCCTACTTCTCACAGTTCAGGAAAATCAACGTAAGCTGTGGGAGTTAGGAGGCCGGAGGTTGTAAGCTGGCCCCTGGTTGTAAGGCAGTGCCCTCAGCCGGGAGGGGGCGGTGAGGGGAGTCCACCCTGTTGACTCTGGAGTTCCCAGGGCACCGCTGGGTCTCAGGAGGCTGAGCGGAAAAGACAGGTAGGGCGGGAAGGGGAGAAAAGCGTGGTGGGCAGGAAGACCGAGCCCTTTGTTGAGAGTGGTCCCTACTGGGCGCTGACATCAGCTTGCCGTCCCTCGAGGGTGAGGGCCCCCGGCTTTGTTTCTCGGTGGAACCCTGGCCTTGGGGCGCTGGGGCTCCTAAAATCCACCCGGAGAATGAACGTGCTGCCGCTCTTTTCTTCCACAGACGGTGGAAAGTGTGGATGTCCACTGCTTTGGCCACTTACTATATGAAATGACCTACGGACGGCCCCCAGACTCGGTGCCTGTGGACTCCTTCCCTCCGGCCCCCTCCATGGCTGTGGGTCAGTATGGGCCTCAGAGCTGTCTTCTGGGCCCCCTTAGTCTACAGAGCGACTCACTCCCTTTCTATAAAGTCACCCCCACCCCAGCCCCTACTGAAACTCATAGCCAATTTTTTTTGTTTTGTTTTTTTGGGCATCACTGCCCTCTGGTGGTCGTGGGAGCTACCCAGCCTTGTTCTTGGAGAGCTGCTGCTGGATTTGAACTGCCAAGCCTTTGGGCTGCAGTCCCGCACTCAACCACTACGCCTCTGGGGCTCAGCCCTTTAGCCAATTTTAAAGTAGGCCAGATTTGAGTAATTGACCTAAATATTGCGAAAATGCAGGTGACTTTTTCATTTGTCCGCCTGTGGTGCCTCTTCGGTTAAAATCGGGAAGCGAAGGAGCTAAGAATGGCCAGCATACCCCCAGCGAGTGACAGGCTTTGGGTCCAGCAGGGATAGCCAGGAGCAAGCGACCTGCAGAGACAAAGCTGGAGTGGGGCTGAGAAGAAATGAGGGAGCCATGGGGTGGGGGGTTGGGGGGGGGGGCAGCGCGCGTGGAGCCAATCAAATAAGAATCCAGGCCAGTTGGCTCCAAGAGCTAGCTCGGTCAGCTTTGTCAGCATTATCTGAAAAGGAACAGGGAGCCAGCCGACAGGTGGGAGGTGTCTTCAGAAGGAGTGAACTCCTCATTGTGAACTCACTGGGGACCCTTCTGCCTGCTCCAGAGTGGACTGGACTCCAGTGGAACTTGCAGCCGGAGCAGAGTAGGGCAGGGCAGGGCAGGGCAGCTCCTGGACCAGTGTGCTTTTGAGGCCTGGGATTCAACTCCTCATCCAGTGACCAGGCCCTGAGGCTGCCTTGTTGAGTTTGAGCAGCTGAAACTGCAAGAGTAGGGTCTTGGGGTCAGAAAAATGCCCGGCTGCTCTTGTCAATGGCACACAGGGCGCTGGCTGCTGAGAGGAGAGCCATTGGCATTCTGGTGCCAGTGTGGCTGGAAGCAGGCAAGTATCACCATGTCTCCCAAGCTCAGGACTGTGCTTCTGTATGGTGTTCATTTCTCTTTCAAGAGAGCCAACCCTTTGTGAATGATATCTTGAATCCACTTGCCAGGGATTCTTGAAATGCACTTAGCTTTCTTTCCGTCAGCATGTGGTTTCTGAACCGTTTCCTGTAGCTCCTCCGGTAGCGTGAGTGTTGCCAACGTCCCCCGTCCCCATGTATGCCATCTGTCTGTGTGTGAAGAGTTTTGACACTGTCCTGATCAGCCTGCCGACAGTTGTTACAAAGTGGTGTCAAACTTTTCATCACCCAGTGGGTTTGCCAGCTTGGTCGGTGGAACTAAAAAATGTGTATCTGTTCATTTCAAGTGGCCGTGCTGGAGTCCACGCTGTCTTGTGAAGCCTGTAAAAACGGCATGCCTACCGTCTCCCGCCTCTTACAGATGCCGTAAGTCAATCTCGAGCCTTGGCTGTGGTCTTGGGAGCCGTGTGTGTGCGCCGTGCCGCGTGCCCGAGGCACGAGAGCAGGATAGAGCCCTCGCCTGGGTCCTCGCCACGCCCAGGGGACCTGCATGCTGATGATATGTTGCAGCATGACCGCGTAGCCCTTGCGCTATGACTCCTGCCTTTCACGTGCCTGTGGTTCCCCGCGTGCCTCTCTCTCCTCCCACCCATGCCGGTCGTGTGTGTGTGTGTGTGTGTGTGTGTGTTGAGGAGATGCCCCAAGAGGGCTGTCCTCCCCTGCTCTCCTTTGTGGCCCTACTACAGCGCACCCGCAGGTCACAGCTGTAGGTGGGCCCTAGGTCCCAGAGCCACAGAGGGGGTGCCCTCCAGAAGGAGGACAGGGAGCCTCTGGCCCCCCCAGAGGGCATATGCTGGTGTGTGTGCTGCACTCACCCGCTGGGTAACACTGCCAACCACCTCATTGCCAACCAGACTCGGGAGACCATCTCCCTGACACAGCGTTCAGAGCGGTTCCTCGGGGCAGTTTCAAATAGTGTCGTGGATCTTTCTGTTTCTCCCTGCAGCAGAGCGGTCAAGACGGGGCTGAACAGACCCGGGGGTGGGTACTACCTGGAGCATGCTTGGGCAAGTCACTTAATTTCTGGACGCCGAGTTTCCTCAACTATGAAACGGAGCTAGTAATAGCCACTTGAGAGGTTGCTGGGAGGGTAGGATGAGACGGTTCCCAGCTCGATGTCGGATGCTTAGTGTACACTGAGTGTCCATTATGTTGACAAGGAGACAGGTTATGTTCATTGAGCCCTGACGCTGTTCAGGGGCCTGAACCCAGCCTTCGGCATGGGGGAGCAGGGACAGGGGAAGGAGAGGAAAGAGATTGGTTGTGCCAGGCAGTGTACCAGGTCCTCTGTCTGCCCCAGCTTGCTGTATGGAGCATGCCCTCAGCCATCAGTAACGTGGGGCACTGGGAGAGTGCATACATACACCTTCTGATGGTGTTTACCGAGGGCTTGTTAGGGTGCCTACTGAAAGGTTGAACTCTCAGCTGCCTCGCAGAAGAAAGCCTGGTAAGCTTGCCCCTGTTAGCATTTCAGCCTTTTTGAGAATGAGGATGGCAACACATGTATAAATGTGCTGGACACAGTGGATGGATCGATGGATGGATGGATGGATGGATGGATGGATGGATGGATGGATAGATGGATGGTGATAAGAGCTGTAAGAGCCCCCAATAAAATGATTTAAAAAGAAAAAAAAAAAAAAGAAAGACTCAGCCTAGGAAATCCAATGGGGCAGTGACACTGTCCCGTGAGGTCGCTGTGAGTCAGAACAGACTACCGCACTTAGCAGCAGACTCTCTGATCGCCCAACCTCCGTCCTGGGGTTGCGGTGATGGGCAGGGCAGGCCTCGTTCCTGCCCAGGCTCTGACTTGCTAATGCTCACAGACACCCGGCCCAGCCTGGAGCCCCCCATCCCAGGACAAGGTCATTGTGGAGAAAGACACAGACACCCAGCTGGGAAAGGAAAGCTGCACCATCGCCATCACATGGAACAAGGCGCATTTGCACTGTGGGAACTGCCTGTGGACCACATGCTGACTTGTTCTCTCTGCATTTGCACCCACTCCAAAGCTCAGATGCTTTCCTCCTTCAAGTTCCCTTGTCTTCACAAAAGCCTTTCGACAAGAATGTCCGGAAACTGATTGTGGTAGCAATTGCACAATTCTTCATGACGTGGCTGCAACTGCGGAATGATATATATATTAAATCCCGATTAATAAGAATAATAGTAATAATAATAAAAACTTTTTTTAAAACATTTCTACTCTGGGCTCCCAGCCTTGAGAGGGAAGGACTTTGGAAGAAGTGTGAAGGAAGTTCAGTTAAAATTTGTTCTCGCAGCTGAGCCCCAGTGGCATAGTGGTTGTGCACGGTACTGCGGCCCACTGAGATGGAGGTTCGATTCCAGCTCCACGGAGCAAAGGCTGGGCCTCCTACTCCCACCACCTGAGGGCAGTGATGCCCCCCCCAAAAAAAATTTGTTCTCGGGGGCTGAGCCCTGGTGGTGTAAGTGGTTGAGTGCGGGACTGTGGCCCGCAGGCTTGGCGGTTCAAATCCAGTGGCGGCTCTCAGGAGCAGCACTGGGTAGCGCCCACGACCACCAGAGGCAGTGATGCCCACAAAAAAAAAAAGGAAAAAAAATTTTTTTCTTGGACTCACTAGCCCAACACGATCACTGAAGTTAAATAGGTGCCTAAGCAAATGTGGTGAAGAAAGCTGATGGTGCCCAGCCATCAAAGGATAAATCTGGGGTCTTAAAAGCCTGAAGATAAACAATAGACCATTTGCTTGAGAAGAAACCACACCCACACAGAAGAAGCACATCAGCCAGCGTGGCCACACGGTGGTGAAAGGTCTAGGCAACAGACATCAAATGGGGGGAAAAACATATCACTGTGTGCACACATCCCAAAGGTGCCCACTGAGGACATGTGAGAACATGAGCAAGAGTGGTGAAGAAAGCAGATGGTGCCCAGCTATCAAAAGTATAGTATCTGGGGTCTTAGAGGCTTGAGCATAAACAAGCAGCCATCTAGCTCAGGAGCAACAAAACCCACCATAAAACAAGCTCACTTGCCTGTGTGATCATGAGATGCTGAAACTATCAGATATCAGGTATCAAAGAACAAAAATAAAAATCAATGGACCAAATGACTCCTGATATCACTGAAGACAAATGGATACAGAGGCAAACAGAGTAGAAGAAACTATGGTGCCCAGCTACCAAATGATTGACTGGCTGGAGTCTCAAAGACTTGAAGATAATTAAGTCGCCATTCAGCGCAGAAACAGCAAAGCCCACATGGAAGAAGCACACCAGCATGTGTGATCAAGAGGGGCCAAGGGAGCAGGTATCGAGTATCAAAGAACAGGAATCACATCATTACGAATGAGAGGGAGAGCAGGGTGGGAACCTAAGACCCACAAGTGGGTAATTGGTCACCCCTTTACAGGGGAGCCACGGGGAAGAGACAGACCAGTCAAGGTGTAGCCGAACAGTGATGATGCATACAAGTTTCCTCTAGTTCCTAAAGCCTTCCTCCCCCCCACAATCATGGTCCCCACTCTACCTTACAAATCCAGATGGACTGGAGAATTCACACTGGCATAGAGGGGAGCTGGAGATATGGGGAGACCAGGATAGGTGAGCCCCTTCGGGCCAGTGGTGAGATTGGAGCTGCTGGAGGGGTGGAGAGAGGGTGGGAGACGGAACCAGCTGCAAGGATATACACATAAGCTCCTATTTGAAGGACGGGCATCAGGGGAGTGGGTTGGGGGAGAGGTCGGGCAGTGTAAGATATGACAGAACAACAATAATCTATAAAGTATTGCGGGTTGGCGGGAAGGAGAGAGCAGGGGAAGAGGGGAAGGGATGGAAAAGCCGATACTAGAGGCTCAAGGGAAAAGGCGGATGATTGGAGAACGATAATAGCAGTGGACATGTGAAGGTGCCTGGCACAGTTTATTTATATATTGTGAAAAACGATGTACGAGCCCTCAATAAAATGATTGAATAAAAAAAAAACAATAAAAATTAAAAAAAAAATTCGTTCTTGGGAAGCAAGTGGATGTGTGACTCCAGAAGAGGGGACTGATGTTTCCCCCTCCAAGGGCACCGGGGAGAAGTGACCTTTGTAGCAGCATTTCCTGTTTGGTTTGCTTTGAAGTAGGATGCTCCAGGAGAAGCTTATGTACTGACAGCTAAGCCTTGCCCTACAGCCATTGAGAGCTTCTACTTGGCTCTGCCAAAGCATTTAAGAATCATTCTTGCTACTGGTTTTCATAAACTGCCTTTGAAGAGAGAAATCCTCTTACCTAAAAGCTACTTTTTTTTAAAGCACATAAAACATTTCTTAGAAGACAATTATTTACTTTTTAAATTAAAATCAGGGCAGTTCCTTTTCTTTTTTTTTTCAGGGCAGTACTTTTTCACACTTACTGCATTTCTGTTCTAATGACCTCCAGAATAAATCTCCTCCATGAGGTTAAAAAGAAGTAAAGAGGAAAAAAAGCAATTATTCTATTATTCAATTACATGTGTAATTTGCGCAAATAATCCTTTGCCTGTTGTTAATGAAATTACTATATAGAACAAGAGGACCGTTGGCCAGGGTGGGGAAATAGCCTGTAGTACATAGCTGGTCCGGTGACCACCCCCCCTCCCACTCCTCCCTCCCCCTGCAGACACCTGGGAGGGAGGGGAGGGGAGGGTTTCCTTGACTGGCCTGTTGGTTGATAAATATTAATGGTGGATTGAGCCTGAGGTGGGGACATGGGGCGTGGTGGGGGAGGGGCGGGGGGGTTGCGTGGAGGTTGCTGGGGCAGACCCTCAGGGCTGAAAGGTGTCTTGCTGGTTCTGATCCTGCTCTGAGTGTACACCTGGTTTAAGAAAGACCTCTCTGTTCTATTCCTTTACAGATTATTCAGTGATGTTTTACTAACCACATCTGAAAAGCCACAGTTCAAGGTAAAGCCAATCAGAATTTTTTGGTTTGTGAAGTATATAAGTTGACTCGGAAAACCTACCTTTTAATGGGGAAACATTGCAAACAGTCCAGTATATAATTTGGCAACAGTTCCATAATCTATGTGTTAAACTATCTGTTTGATAAACTATTTTTATTTAATGAAACATAATTTACAGAGATTTTGTGATAGCATGGGAAAATATTATATGGACAAAGGGACCCCACAATATAAAATTAAAAAAAAAAGGGATATAAAGTACAACATATGGGCTGAGCCCCGGTGGCGTAAGTGGTTGAGTGCAGGACTGCGGCCCGTGGGCTTGGCGGTTCAAATCCAACGGTGGCTCTCAGGAGCGGCACTGGGTGACTCCCACAACCACCAGAGGGCAGTGAGGCCCACAAAAGCAAAACGACAACAACAACAAAAAACAAAATACAACATATGAGAAACATGTCTAGGGGTAAAAAAGAAAAGCAGTGGGGCTGAGCCCCGGTGGCGTAGTGGTTGAGTGCGGGACTGCAGCCCACTGGGTTGGCGGTTCAAATCCAGCAGCAGCTCTGCAGGAGCAAGGCTGGGCTTCCCACTCCCACTAGAGTGCCGTGATGCCCCTCCTCAAAAAAAGACCTGTACAATAAGAAAGGTGGTATCCTGGGAGGCAGTAGTGCTATGTGGGGTGTTGGGCTTGGGACCCCAGACAGGAGGCCCTGGACTCTGCTCTTGGGTTACCAACACGTTGTCTGTAGCAGGGTTTCTCGGCCCAGCATCTGCCATATGAGGTCAGATAGTTCTTTGTCTAGCATCATCCCTGACCTCTCACCACTAGTTCACGGCCAGAGACCCTTTTTCTGCCAAGGGCCATTTGAATATTTATGCTCAGGCCATCCAAAAATATCAGCTTCAAAATTAGCCCGCTATATGCGGTTGCACATTTAATTAACTGCCCCCGGGTGTGATGACTGGAACCGCTGATCTCTGGTGAGGTGTGTGGTGTCAGCAGGTACGTAAGATTTCCTGTGCCAGGTGTTTCCCAGGCCCACGCTGGGTGGCAGCACCGGGCTCCCGCTGTCACACCGAGTTGTGACAACCAGCACGGTCTCTCCCAGTCAGTCACCCTGACTGGGAGTCACCCTGACTGACAAATGAGGTCACCCTGAGCAAGAACCACATCTCTCAACCCACCTTTTGTGGTATGTGAAATTGGGAACTGGTACCTGTTTGAAAGCCTACCGTTGTCATTGAAGGACAAAGACAGTAATCTGAGAACCAGGTCCTGATAGAGGGCTGAGCTCTCAGCAGCTCTCTTTCTCCTCTCTGTGTTGAAAGACAAAAACAAACAGTGAAGAAGGAATTTCAGAAAGCAACAGAAAGCAACACTTAGACACTTGTCTAAGTGAGAGAGAAGTGGCCTCTGCCCTCTTCAGCCAGGCAGAGAGTTCTGACAGTCACAGCAGCTCTGAATCTAAAGTAGGAAAGAAAAAAGCATTTCCGTTTACGTCTTCTTCACTGAAGTTCCAGAGGAAATGTATTCAGCCTTGCCAGCCAGTTTGCTCTCTCCAAGCCCTTACTCTGCCCCCAGGAAGTAGGGATCGTGATAAGAGCTCAATTCCTCTTCACCAGAAACAAGAATATGATTTTTTTTGGGGGGAGGGGGGGCATCACTGCTCTCTCATGGTGGGAGTAGGAGGCCCAGCCCCACTGCTGGAATTGAACCTCTGTCCCAGTGGGCTGCAGTCCCACGCACAACCAAAGAATATAATTTTTAAAGGCAACATTAATTTCATGCCTACACATTGACATTTTGGAAGAATACACAGGACACTGGTGACTCCATGGGTGGGAAAGTAGATGAAGACAGTTCCTTGTGTAC
The DNA here is from genome assembly GCA_004026705.1 of Nesogale talazaci. Taxonomy (NCBI): domain Eukaryota; kingdom Metazoa; phylum Chordata; class Mammalia; order Afrosoricida; family Tenrecidae; genus Nesogale; species Nesogale talazaci. Next base: position 4,751 of record PVJH01024893.1, on the reverse strand, counting down.
CTTTTAAACCTTTTGACATTTGAACCACGTCTGTCTGCTCGAAGCACTTGTTTAAATGTAAATGCTTTCTAAAAACTACTTGTATTGGTATATACTTCACAGATCAGACAATTTAATCATTCAGTCATATAAAGGAGAGTTCTGTAACCATCATCATCAATTTCAGACATTTTCTTCTCATACTCATTGTTAGTTTAGCACTTCCCCTCCCCCTCAACCTTCCCTGCCATGCCCCAGGCAGTTACTAAACTAGCTACTGCCTCTATAGATCTACCTATCCAAGATTTAATGTACAGATAATCATATAAGACACACAGGAAACAGACAAAGACCAGACAATGACTAGACAAAACATAGTGGATGGACTTCGGACCTCTGATCATAGCCTCCCTCAAGACAAGAACACTTTGTTCTAACAAACTGGCATTCTTTTTTGGGGTGGGGGAGGGGGGCATCACTGCCCTCAGGTGGTGGGAATAGGAGGCCCAGCCCCACTGCTGGAATTGAACCTCCGTCCCAGTGGGCCGCAGTCCCGCACACAACCACTACGCCACCGGGGCTCAGCCCTAAAATGATCTTTTAATGAAAAAAAAAAAACCTTGACTAGAAAAGAAAGCAGAAAACATTTAGAACGGAAGGGACTTTAAAATGAGTCAAAAGAGAGATCAAATGATAAGTTACTACATTTTAACCCAACTGCCCTTGCCGTAACCAATGTACAGTGCTTCCTATGTAACAGCGAGGCTTTTCACACCCCCATCTCTGTCCAGAGGTGGGCGGAACCCACCTGGGCTCTCTGCCAGTGGATCTCCGGCTTCTGTTGTCATCTATAACCTTCCGCAAACCACATGCTAATCACGTAAGCTAACCACGTAAAGCTCTGATCCCTGTTCCCTCCTTCAGATTGGGATTTTATTATTTACAGTCCTTGAATCACGCAGGCTGGTATGCTCTTTCATTGGACTTAGTTGACAACCTTACACAGATGGCTGCTTGTTTGAAAACAAGCTTTTACAACCCCCTCTCCTCCCCCTCATGCTATTCTTTCTGATCACTGGGCACCATCTAGTTTCTTCACTGTCCTTCTCTATAGCATCCGTCTCTTCAATGTTCCCTTCATGAGGCAAGTATAGAATAGCGCTGTGTCTTGAGAACTAACAAGGATCTACACGTAACCTCCTATCAGGAGGAGGGGGTGAGGGGAGATGTCGGGCAGTGTAAGGTGTGATAAAATAATAATTTATAAAGTATTGAGGGTTGGTGGGGGAGGGGAGCGGGAAGGAGGGGAAAAGGTGAAAAGTTGATGTCAAGGGTTCAAGTGGAAAAACAGATATTTGGAGAATGATGACGGCAGCAGGCATGTGAAGGTGCTTAGCACAGTGTGTATATGTATATATTTTGATAAGTGATGTACAATGAGTCCCCAGTAAAATGATTAGAATTTTTTAAAAAAAGATGAAAACTGGGGCTGAGCCCCGGTGGCGTCATGGTTGTGCACAGGACTGCGGCCCACTGGGACAGAGGTTCAATTCCAGCAGTGGGGCTGGGCCTCCTACTTCCACCACCAGAGAGCAGTGATGCCAAACAAAAAAAAAAAAAGATGAAAACTGAGGTGATTTGCCATGAAAGCCAAAAAACCCCCCAAAACCTAATTGTTCTTAGATGGGGGCTAGAATTAAGTGTGTGCCCTCAATCCATTCATATAGCTAATGTTTATATATGTCTCTAGTTTACTTTAGAGACATCATTTTATGAGAGAGAATATTATAAACCACCCCCATCCTCCAGGGACATAAGGTAATCCTATTGATGGTGTCATTAATTTATCCAGTGGTACAGAATTTGAAACACTGGAGAAAAGGAAATGATACCAGTAAAGGCCAGCTTCAGACTGCAGTACATAGATGATTGACTTTGTGGAGTAAACTCCTGAAGGATGGGACACCCTTTACGAAAACAATGGGCGTTGATGATAGGTTAAAAGTTTCAATCACACCCATTCACAAAAGCAGAACCATGCCTGTCAGACTAAGATACATCATAAGAAATCCGTGAGAGCATTGAAATCATAAATATATGGTCACAATTCCTTGGGTACCTCCAAGCAGGAGACCCGAACCAAAGTCCCACGACCACCAATCCCGTTGCCTTGGGTGGCAGTTCGTCACCTGCTGCTTCTCACCTGAGGGTGATTCATTCCTAAGTCCAGGGGGTGCCAGTTCCTGAAATCTGCCCAGGTACGTTTGTAGTCAAACTCGGTTCCCGGAAGTTTGGGAGGAAGGAAGCCTTCTGGTGTGGCCCCTGAAAGGTGTTGCCCCCCCTTGAAAGAACAGAGTCTAAAGCCCCAGTAGTCTGTATCACATGCCCTGAGTCACCAAGGATCGGGTAAAATCTAGGTCACATGTCTGGAATTAGCATCATGGTACGTCGTCTCCCCTTGGGGTCTAGATGAGTCCAGCTGTGTTTTTCCCCCAACAGGAGGTTGCCCCACCCAATTTGTCACCAACAGACCCTTCCTTAATTGCCATGTCCAAGACATACGTGCCCCCTGCCCGATCTTGACTTGAATTCCTAGTAAGGTTTGTTTATAACTCCTGTTGGAGGGTCTGTTAGTTTGGGGTACCTTAGCATGGTGTTGTATGGTAGCAACAGAATGATCTTCACTATCTCCCCTCATCTTGAACTTGACCCCAGCTGAGGTGAGGTTTCCTCTGTGCACTTGGTTTTAAAGATGTACATATCCAGGGGGGTGGAAGGTGGTTCCTGGACACGAGGCTGGCTCCCCACTTCATTGCTTGGGAGAATGGATTAGAAGGTTATATGACCTGAGAGCAGGCGTCTGATTTCTTCTTTGTGTTTAAGAATGCAAATAAGGCCCCAATGTTCCGTCTGGACTGAGTGTCAGCTTCTCAGATCTGCAGCCTCCCCACAGAAATAGCTTCACCCTCTGAAATGCAGGAACCACATTTTTATCCACAGAGAAAATCCCTGTGTATATTTGAAATCTAAAGGATTAGAATTCCTCAAAATGTTCTCTATCATGCTTGTTTATGTTTCCCTGCTGGCGTACGTTGTTTACAATGCTGCAGAGCTGAGTGTGTTGGGGGCTACTGAAGGGTGGCCTAGGATTTGTGTGGACAGCTTGCAACAGACATTATAGCAGATAACCTTCTTCTTGGTAAAGAAGCTGCCCCTTCTTTGAAACCAGGAACCAAGAAACTCGGATGATCTTACTCAATGGACTCTGTATTTTCTCTTTTCTTTCAGATCCCCACAAAGTTAAAAGAGGCATTGAGAATTGCCAAAGAATGTATAGAAAAGAGACTCGTTGAAGAACAGAAACAGGTAAAGGGCCAGTTCAGTCCACGACCCTGAGATCTCTGAGTGCCCGGGGGTCCGTCCATGGCCGACTCTGCCGTGGTCGTCACAGTGGTTGTGACTCTGTTCCTTCCATGAGCCCTTCCGACACACATGCTCCAAAGCTGATGCAGGCTCAAAGCTGGGCTCATCCAGACCTGCCCTCCAAGAGTTCATTCCAGCAGGGGCAACACACAAGTCCCCAAAGGGTGGTCATCCTGTCTGGCAGGGCCACATCACATCAGGAGCAGTGACAAAGGACACACCTGAGCCTCACTCTCTTGGTGTCCAGGGCCACACTTGTCTTTTGTGAAAGAGAGAAACCCACCCAGGAACTAACTCGGGGAAGCCAGGAAGGTCCACACTCTCCCGCGTCCCTCCTCGCAGACAGCCAGACCCCATCCCAGGACCCGCAGCCCGGGCAAAGGCGGTTTCATCCCAAAGATAGGATTTGACAAAACGTGTTGGAGCAGCGTTTTACTGGCAGACCGCTTCATGTCGGCCATGCCTCCATGTACCGAGGGCTTGTGGTCTCTTCAGATTCACCAGCACCGGAGGCTGACGAGGGCGCAGTCCCACCACGGCTCAGAGGAAGAGAGGAAAAAGAGAAAGATTTTAGCTCGGAAGGTAAGCCCCCTGAATTCTTGACTCCATGTGAGGAAAATTCTGGGCTCACGGCGCACATTTAGTTAATGGCAGATTGTGTGCTGTATCGCCTTGAAAGCTAAAATTATTTCCAGATGACTGGTTTGCAGCTTCTAAAAGAGAGCCGCATAATAGCGGCCGAGAAATGGACCCTATGGTTTCCTGGCTCGCGGGGCCCATCGTGGCGGGCTCTAATTGGGGAAATGAGGGGCCTGGGATAGTAACTTCAGCATGCCTGGTTTTCTTCTCCCCTTTGGTTTGGCTTGTGGCTTCTTTGCCGCATTGAGTTATGAGGCCAGATCTGGCCTTGTCTGAAACTCGCTTAACTGTGTGGGCCTGAAATATTTTTATCCTAATTTCCAGCTTCACCACGTTTCCTCATTGCTTTGCTCCCCGCCCCCCCCCCCTTCTATTTTTCAAGAAATCCAAGCGGTCCGCTCTTGAGAACAGCGAAGAACATTCAACAAAATACAGCAATTCCAATAATTCAGGTGAGTGGACATGGATTGTGGCGGGGCCCAGGCTGCGGAGATCAAGGTCAGGAGTGCAGAGGCTGCATTCCAGGGGCCAGCAGATGAGTACATGTGGAGAGCAAAAGTGGGCCATCCCTGAAGAACAGCTGATAGGGCGTGCACAGCGCACAGGGGCCCCAGGGACTGCGGAGTAGCCCCCGCTCCTTTTCAAGGCCGAGACTTGATCATCAGACACACAGAAGCCTTGGCAGTGGAACATCAAATGAACTGGATTTA
>PVJH01024892.1:11719-32504 GCA_004026705.1 Nesogale talazaci | reverse complement strand
AATCATCGTGATTTGTTCCCCATTTCTCTCCCACGCCCACCCCTTTCCCCCTCCTGGCTTCAGTGTTTTCTGAATGAGTTCTTTAGTCATTCTGAAACAGAAAGACTCAAAAGAATGCAAACATCAAGAGGTTCCAGACTGCGAAGAGCATGTAACATTCCGAACAAATGAAATCAAGACTGGTATAAAATGATAGAAACCTGAACAGAATGGGCTAGCCAAAGATTTTGAAGCTATATGTTCTCATAAGTTCCACAAAGATCCGCTGTCAGATATGGAAGCTTTCTTTGTCCTTGCCAACTCTGACATGCAGACAAAATGCAAGAAATGATCTTCTGTTGCTTTCTAGGGAATTAAGGCATAGACAAATCGGAATATCCAAACGCACAAAGAGAACTCTTGGATCATCAAAATGTGATGACAATTGGTAGTTGGGAGCATTTTCAGTTCGTGAACGCTGCAAACGTAAGGACTCACTGAGCGGAGTAGACGGTCTTTCCACTTGGACCCTTAAGGAGGGAAATTTGGCCTGAGAAGGGCCAAAGTAAACCCGGTTTATTTCTAGATCTTTACTTGACGAAAGCTAGGAACATTCTCTTTGACGGCCACCTGGTTTATGCCACACCTTCACTGAAATATGTTGGCAAAACTAACCATGTTGGCAAGAAGAGAAAAAGATAAGTCACGTGCCAAATTTCCTTCTTTCTGACCGGGGCAGCTAGCAATCTCCCTGTCATTGGGGCAGGTAGGCTCAAGTTGTACATCAATACAGAAAACAGCCAGACTGAGGCTCTTTGGAAGGTGGTATAAACATTTTAAAAGTCATTCTCATGACTTGACTTTGTGACATAACATATCGGTGTCATTGCTCCAGCCAGGAAAAAAGATGGTTGCAGCTATAAATAACCAGGTATCTGGTTAGTAATGTTAATTTTTAGGTTTTGCCATTTTTTAAAAGCACCCAAGAAAACAGGTTGCCCACAAACCAGAACCTCTTACCTCTCACCTTATAGCTTACATTGCTAAATTGCTTAACTTCCTTTCTAGAAAATGATGAATGATAACAGTGAGTTCAGGGGGGCAAAGTATTTCAAAATACTGTCTCTAAACTCCAGAATACTGTATCTGTCATGAATGATCCTCCTGTGCTCTCAAGAAAGCTCAGCCTTATTTCATGATCAACAGTTGACCCTGAGAGACTTGAAATATGAATGTGGGCGCTATGAAATGTTTCTGGAGAATACAATAACATGGCCGGCCTGGAAGTCCTTTCTTTAATGATACAGTAACATAAGAAAATGTTTGATCATGTACACAGATTTGGAAGCGTTTTCTGCACAGCTGTGTTAATAAAATTGGGTCTACTTTCTTGACCTGTGTGTGTGTGTGTGTGTTTTACCAGTAGATTTCTACATGAAAGATAAAAGAAATCAGTGCTGTGACTTATGCTATCCTATTTGGACTGCCTGTTCTATATGCAATTATCACGGTGAGATCTATGAAACTTTTACGTTTCATTCACAAGCAACAGCTATTACACTCCAAAAATCCGTCCCATCAACCAGTTGTTAGGCGGTCTTTGGTTTTCTTATATTTTTGCGAGGCAATGATGCATTCAGAGCACTTCCTTATTGTTTCGGTCCATTCCCATGATTTCAGAGTGCACTTTAATTCTAAATTTGTTATTGATATAGATCAACCAAATGTAACTATGTGGTTGCTCATGTATTTTTAGTTTCCTTTGCATGCAATTTTGTTTAACATGGGTCACAGTAATGGATCATTTATAAAAATAATGGATTGTTTCCTGTTTCTGCCAACTGATTTGATCAGTCTGAAGTTCCTTGTGTATTGTGGGTTCGTTACATAACAAGTATGGAATCTGTGTGGTATGCGTTTTTGGTTGACAGTAGCTATATTAACCTTTTCTCTTCCCCAAATCTTTTCGGCACATTAATAAGCACAGGCAAGCTTCCTCGTTTGAAATGAGTAAACTTGACGTTAAAATAAGTGAAGAGTGACCAGAAAGACCTAAGTGGAAAGCCTATCATTTTTACGAGTTAATTATTCTCCTTCACTGTAGAAGGGCCAGGGAGGAAAGGCACACTTACTTATAACTTTGTTATAACTTATAACATTTAAATATTTTAAACATACCTTAATATATTTTTCTGCTTTCATAAACAGTGTGGTAAAAGCTAATTTTGCTTGCCTGTCCTGGTGTTCAGACTACCTAACAGTCCCGTGTTTGTTATTATTTGCCTTTAAACCAGCCCCCCCGCCCCCAATGACACAATGTACAACAATATCAAATACTACCCGCTGCTGCTCCTTCCTCCCAATGCCTGCTGTGTGTGAGCCCATTGTTGGAGCCCCTGGGTCAGTCAGTCAGGCTCTTCCTCTCTTTCTGCATGAAGTCGTTCTCCCAGTGCTGGTCCCTCTGTCCTTACTTACTGATCCCCAAGTAAGTAAGATAAAGTCTCCCCGTCACTCCTTCTAAGGAGAATTTGGCCGAATGTTATTTTTTCCAAGATAGATTAGTTTGCTTTTCTGGCAGTGCTTAGTATATTCCATATTCATTGGTAGCAGGATCCAAATGTATCCACTCATCTTTGGTCTTCCTGATTCATTCTCTGATATTCCCATGTATATGAGGAAACCAGTAACATTGAAAATACCGCAGGTTGCTGAGCCCTGGTGGCGTAAGTTGTTGAGTGCAGGACTGCAACCCGAGGGCTTGGCGGTTCAAATCCAGCGGCCGCTCTCAGGAGCAGCACTGGGTAGCACCCACGACCACCAGAGGCAGTGATGCCCACAAAAAAAAAAAAGAAAATGAAAGAAAGAAATACCGCAGGTTAAATCAGACAGGTTACTACTCAAGGAAACACCTTGGCTTTTTACTACTTTAAAGAAGTCTTTTGCAGCTGATTTGCCCAAGGTAATATGTTTGATTTCTTGACTGCTGCTACCATGGGCATTGGCTGTGGGTCCACGTGAAATGAAGTCCTTAACTACTTCAATTTTCCCCCATTTACCACAATATGGCTTTTTATTCCAGTTGTGAGGGTACTTTTGTATCCTTGATGTCAAAGTGTAATACACACTAAAGGTTGTCATCTTTGGTATTGATTTCAGCCAGCAAAGTTATGTCATTTGCATATCTCAGGTAGTTAATGAGTAGTCCTCCTAACCTGGTGACCTAGTCTTCTTCCTATGGTCAAGCTTCTTAGATTACTTGCTCAGTATACAAATTGAACAAGAATGATGAAAAGGTAAATCCTTAACACACATTTTTCCCGATATTAAGCCACTCAGTATCCCCGTATTCTATTTTTTTCCTCTTTGTTCTATTTGAAAGACTACCTCTTGTCCATGTAAAGGTTAGTATGAATACAATTAAGTGTTGTGGAATTTCCACTCTTCCGCGATGTTAGCCATAATTTCTTTTTTGTCCCCGCCCCCAGCCATAATTTCTTATGAACCATGTAGTCCGATGCCTTTACCTAATCTATGAATCACAGGTAAACATCCTTCTTGTAACCTCTGCTTTCACCCCAAGCCTATCTGATGTCAGCATAAATATTTTTCCTTCCATGTTCTCGTTGAGTTTCTGACAATTTCTATCAATATACTGTTACAGCTGAATTTTAATTATCTTCAGGAAATTTTTACTTGTGTGTCCTAGTAATGATACTATTTAATCATTTCTTTATTGAGACAAATCACTTTTCTGTAGAATGGGCACACTGATGGGCAACTGATCTATCAGTTGGCCAGGGAGACAGCTGTCTTCCAAATGCCTTGGCAGAGATGATGACTGAGTACTTCCAACCATTGCACCTGTTGGTTGTAAAACCTTCCTTGGTATTCCTTCCATTCCAGTAGCCTTGTTTTTCACCAGCGCCTTTACTGCAGCTTAGACTTCTCTAGTATCATTGGCTCTTGATCTTACCTGATACTTCTTGAAATGGTAGACTGTCTCCCAAGTCTTTTTGATGTTGTGATTCTCTTCATTTCCATATTCTTTTGATGCTTCCTGAATGATTAAATATTGAAATTTACAATATTGAATGTTGCAATTTGAGATTTGAATTTTTTCCGTCAGTTCTTCAGCTTGAGAAATGCCAAACTTTTTCTTTTCCTTTTGTTTCTAACTTTAAGGCTTTGTACACTTCATAAAAATACTTTATTCTGTCTTTTCAAGCTGGCCTCTGAAATCTTATGTTCAAATCTTTTACTTTATTTCTTCCTTGTGCTTTAACTTTCCTGCTTCTAGTTACTTAGTCTCTTCTGACTCTATTTTGGTGTTTTAGCTCTTGTCTTTTTAAAAAGAAACTATATATGCTTTCTTCATATATGATATTTTTTATGTAATCCCACAAGTTGTCTGGTCTTCATTTGTGTTCAAAACTATTCTTTTATTGGTCTCTAAATTCAGGTGGGATATATCCAGGTTGCATTTTGTCTCTTTGTGAACTTTTTAAAATATTCTTCAGCTTCAACTTGAATAATGGATGTCACATTATTCTGTGGCCAAGAGAGAAATAGTAACTAGAATATCTTCACTGTTGTCAGGAGAAAAGGGAAAGTCTACAGAAAAAGCAGTGCACTAAGATGACAGCTATGGCCTAGGAAGAACAAAAAGATTTCTTTACTAGACTGCAGAAAGTTCTTCAATTTCCACTCTCAAAACCCTGTTCTTAGAGAAATAGTGAAAAAGGCATAAACGCAAAATTACAGTTGACACGAGATCGACCTGACATTTGGACAGTATGTGTTTGATGAAGTGAACAATTATGAAAAAGTAGCAGCAACAGCAGAAGGTGGAAAATTGAGTCAATAAACACCTGGTCAGGGTCTCCCAGCAAAAGTGTACTTGGTTTCTCCCTATAGAGGAGGATAAATGCATAAGGGAAATAGTAAAGCAAATCAGCAATACCGAAATCAAAAGGAAAGATTCATAACTAAAATTAAGCACAACCCAAAGACTTAAATCTGCATTGCAGGGCAGATAAAAGGTATGTTTCTAATTTACAAAGAAGCATTTCAAATGAAAAAATCTTCACGCTCTGGTTCTAGAGAGGAAAATCGAAGGCTACGCGCGCACGCACTCACAAAAATGATGGTAAAAGAAAAGGCTTAAATTCGACTGCCTCAAGCTTCAGAACTCTTCTTGCTAAGAGAAGTATAATGAAAACGAAGGATGCACAGGCAAGCCACAGACTACAGCTGACAGAAGATAGACAGCCTGTATCCAGACATAATAACTCCTGTACACCAGTAAAAACAAGAAAACCTAATAGAAAAATGTCCAAGAGGCTTAAATAAGCTCTCAGCCTCATTTGACTTTGATGAACACAAAGCAATGGGTCCCACTATATACAAGGTTGTCCAAGATGTAAGTTTGCCAGTTTCAAATGTAGGGAGACTGTCTTCTAACAGAAACTCAAATATGTACTGAGCAGAGTGGAAATTGGAAGTAATTTGGAAATTTTTTGGCATTATCTACTAAAACTGGACATACGTCTCCCTGCCCTAGTTATTGAGTGCTGCGGTAACAGAAATAACCACACGTGGCTAAAGATCAGGAATGTCTTTTCTCGCAGTGTCGAAGGTTACAAGCCTAAATTAAGGACACCAATTTTCTTCTTCAATATCTGTTGTCTCTGTCTGTCTGCCTGCCTGTTCTCTTGTTCTCTTTTATTATTAGAGATTATACCCAAATTTGTCTTACTGATCGCCACAGAATACTTTTTTCATTTGTAATATAAATATGCTAAATAATGGCAGGCTTTCATGGCCTTAGTGCTCCTTTTTTTCTGATACATTAGTGGAATATATAATATTCTGATGAATTGTATTGAAATGCTACTTTTGCATTTTGACATGTATCCTGGTAAGTACAGATTTCCAGCTTCTCTTGTCCCTGGCCTGAACTGTAGTGGTAACTGTTCGAAACTTATTTGGTATTGTTAAGTCCCTTACTGGTGCAAAATGGCTAGCATGCCTAGCTGCTAACTGAATGGTTCGAGATTTGAACCCACCCAGAGTGTGTCAAAAGAAAGACCTGGTGTTCTAATTCCCCCAAATCTAATTTCCTATTGGGAAAGACCTTGAGGAGCACTGGCCTACTCTAACAACCTGGACTAATTTTGAGCCTTCAGGGTCCCAAACCAGCCACTGGTTACTGCCTTGTGGTAGGTGATTAGTCAAATTGAAATAGCCTCTTGACTAAACGAGAGATGTTAGTTCCTACTCTCAGCAGCCCTTCAAAGGAATGTGGACTCTTATCATTGGTCACTCTGAGCGGATCTCTTTGACCTTGAAAATCAACCCCACTCCCACCGATGAAATCAGTCTCGTATGCCATACCCAAGTTGTCGGCCAGCTGGAAGTACAAGAGGTGAAGGTGCTCTGTCTGTACAGATTGACACTCTTTCCCTAAAGCCTGCCCATGTATCCGGAAGTACTGAAGTTGTCTGCTCCATGAGTGTTTTTAGTGCCTGAAACCCCTCCATAGAGTCATTGGAAGTCAGAATGGACTCAGTGTCCCTGGGGTTGGCTGGGGACCCATTCAGAAAATCCTTTCATCCGAGTTTGTTTCTTTTATTGTAGGTCATCCGATCCCTGATGCTCTTTCCAACAATCGAGAGAATGGCGGAGACGCCCAATGGCAAGGTTGCTACCCGCCTACTATACTGGTTTCGCTATGTCCTCTGTGTCTTATGCTACATACTTTTGAAACCAATACCCGAGTTCATCAAGTCCTTCCTTGTCAGAATTGTATTCAAAGTGTTAAATATTCCACAGGAGTATTTTTGCTTAAGCCTAGTGGAGCCATTCTGCCTCGGTAAGAATATTTTTAAATGTATATGTTTTTAATTGTATGAAGAAGGTTTTATTGAGGTGTGATTTGTTAGTGTTTCTCCAGAAAAGACGTTTAGAGCTAGGAATGAATCGAATGAAAAGCTAATGAGTAAAGTTTTGCATAACAAATAGAAAGTCCATATTAAGCTTTCACTTCACCGCCGCCGACTGCTTCTGATTCGCCATTCTGTCTTCAGGGTGGTGAGAAACAGTTCTCTTGATCTTATGTTTCATCCCTGGAGGAATCCGGGATGCATCCTGATAGGTCGAACGGAGAACTGAGCGAACTGTTGTGCTTTCGTTGTCCTCTTTGAAATGTTTGGGGGGAGTTGCAATTGCAAAAATATTGAATAGCCATCATAGCATAATGTATTTGTGATGTTGTTTTGATAAGGAGTGCCCTGCTCATTAGGAGACCAGGTGGCACTGGAGGTTGGGTGTCCGGGCTGCTTATCACAAACAAGCCCGGTGGTGCAGGAGAAAGACAAGGGAGACTGTTTGCGGCTCACATGGGAATCTTTCCATGGGAATCAGCATGAACTCCCAAGGTCATCGGTTTGGTGCTTGCTGGTTGTTTATCATGTGCAGGAAGATTTCCGCCGTTTCACTCATTGACTTTCAACATCTAATTTTAAAATTGCAGTGTATCTTTTGAGATGCTATTACTTGGTACCATATTTACAAATGATGTTCATAGTAAAAAGAACCACAATTTCTCAGTCTACAGAATGAGGATGGTAAGAACCCACACTTGAAAAGGTTGTTTTTATGAGTACAGGAAGGGATAAATGCATTCAATTTATAATAGCCCTCCAATGGTAGCAATAAGACTTGCTGCAGAAGCTCATATGTATGTATGTTGTGGTGCTTTGTGTAAACCAGGCACGAGTCTAAGCTTTTATCTGAGCTTCTCAGGAGAGCTAATGAGGTTTAGGTTATTACTATCTCCACTTGCATGATTTTCCCAAAGTCATGCAGCTAATGAGCAGTGCTCAAATCTAGGCAGTTGGCCATAGACTACATTTCTTTCACCCTAAGGTGCTGCTTCTGTCTTTTTGCCCTATTGGTGAAAAAGACAGGACACTTGGGTAAATTTTTTCATGCTCACCCGTACCAAGGATGCATTGCGATCATGTAGAAGTGAATTTATAAAAGGATTTGAATTCTGCCAGCACTGTTGGACAGCTCCAGATCCAATTGGAGGTATAAGTGCAAATGTGTAACAAGAAGCAGTCATCACAAATGCAAGGCTCATTTTGTCTTCTGTATGTGTGGACTGCTGCCCTGCTCCATACTCTTCTCAGGCGCTATTCTTCCTTAAAGCCTCCGCATAGTGGTAGGAGAAGGTAAAATAAGACAGTCATAAAAACATCTAAAGGTTAAAGTTGAACATATCCCTTAAGCCCATCTGGTCCGACTCACCACCTTCTTTTCTTATTGAAGGTAAGATAAGAATCACCTGGTAAATGAAAATTAGCACAGACTGGAAGTAAGAGACCATTAGGTTTCCTTTTGTTTGTTTTTTGTTTGTTTGTTTGTTTGTTTTGCTTTTTGGCATCATTACCCTCTGGTGGTGGGAGTAGGAGGCTCAGCCTTTGCTCCTGTGGAGCTGGAATTGAACCTCCATCCCAGTGGACCACAGTCCTGAGCACAACCACTGCGCCACCGGGTCTCAGCCTTAGGTTTCCTTTTGATTCCGTCCCACCAGACTTACTCTGTGTCCTCAGTTTAGTCCCCTCCCCTTGTTGCTTCTCAGTTGTTGACCAAATAAAGAGTTAAAGTTACACCTTTCCCTCCTGGATGGTATCAGAAATAAATTCAGAGTGCCATAGCATCATAATACCCAAATTGTTCTGTGTTCAATTGGAAACAACTTGTCATGACAGAAACTAAATGTCAGCTTGACTGAAAAGAGACAAGACATGACAAGATGACAGAGAGGTAAGAATGATCTGACAATGACTTTAATGCAGCCATCACAAAAATGCCTCCAGCCACATATTTGAAATCAGTGGGGGGAGACGGAAATAGTTAGCAAACCAATTGAAGACGTCAGGAAAGACCAAGTGAAAATTTTAGAACTAAAAAATAAAGTAAGTGAAATTTTGAGAGACAACCACAACCACAACAACAAGTCACTGACAAAGTAAGAAAGAGCCAGTGAGCTTGGAAAGAATAGAAATTGCCCATCAGAGAGAAGAGAAACTTGTTTGGTGCCCTTGAGTCTGTTCTGACTCATAACAACTAAACTTTATGTGCAACAAAATGAGACTCTGCCTGGACCTGGGCTGTCCTCACAAATTTTCCCATTTTTAAGCCAATGATTGCTGTCACTATGTCAGTCCATCGTGTTGAGAGTCTTCATCTTTTTTACTGACCTTGCACTATACCAGCAATGACATCCTTCTTCAGGGATTGCTGCCTTTGAAACATGTCCACTCTGCTTGAAGCCACGTCTTGCCATCTAGCTTCTAAGGAACACTCTGGCTGTACTTCTCCCATGACAGATTTGTTCTTCGGATAGCCTATGGTATATTCAGTATTCCTCACCAACATGGAATTCAACTGATGGAGCATCAACCCATTTCCATCTTCCTTATTCATGGTCCAGCTTTTGAATGCATATGAAGCCACACCATATTCCTCCAAGTGGCATTTTTACTCTTCAACATTTTAAAAAGGTCTTTTGCCCAATGCAATACATCATTTGATTTCTTAATGACTGCTTCTATGGGCATTGATTGTAGTTCCCAGTGAAATGAAGTCCTTGACAACTTCAATCTTTTCTTCATCTATCATAGTATTTACTGGTCGAGTTGTAAGGCAATTTATTTTCTTTACATTGAAGTTTAATTCTACTGTAGAATGGACATTGGGCCTCCACTCAAGTATTCCCTTAATGCAAGAACACTTTGTTCTAGTAACCTGGCATTCCGTGATGCTCACCATCCTGACAGGATCGCTGAAGACAAAGTGATATATAAGCAAATATGATGAAGAAAACTGTTGGTGCCTGGCTAACAAAAAGATATAGTGTCAGGGGTCTTAAAGGCTTGAAGATAAACAAGGAACTATGTAGCTCAGAAGCAACAAAGCCAACATGAGTGAAGTACACCAGCCTGTGTGATCACAAGTTGTCAGTGGGATCAAGTATCAGGGACCAAAGAACAAAAATGCATATCATTGTGAAGGAGGGGGAGTGTGGAGTGGAAACCCAAAACCCATCTATAGGCAAGTGAACATCCCCTTTCAGAAGAGTTGCGGGAAGGAGACGAGCTAGTCAGGGTGCAGTGTATCAATGATGAAACACACAACTTTTCTCTAGTTCTTTTTTTTTTTTTGGGGGGGGGGGGGGGAGGGGGAGGGCATCACTGCCCTGGTGGGAGTGGGAGGCCCAGTCTTGCTCCTGATGAACTGTTGCTGGATTTGAACCACCAAGCCAGTGGGCTAAAGTCCCGAACTCAACCACTATGCCACCAGGGCTCAGCTTTCCTCTAGTTCTTTAATGCTTACACACACACGCACACACACACACACACACACACACACACACCACTATCATGATCCTGAATCTACCTTATAAATCCAGCTACATAAGAGTTACAGATAGGAACTGAAAACAGAGAGAATCCAGGCAGATGAACCCTTCAGGATCAGTGCTGAGAGTGGTAACACCAGGAGAGTAGAGGAAGGGTGGAGTAGAAAGGGAGAAGTGATTACAAGGATCTACATATAACCCCCTCCCTGGGGGACACAGCAGAAAAATGGGTGAAGGGAGACATTGGACAGCAAAGACATGACAAAATAATAATAATTTATAAATTAAAGGTTCATAAGGGAGGGGGCATGGCAGGGAGAGGAAAAAATGAAGAGCTGATACCAAGGACTCAAGTAGAAAGAATATGTTTTGAGAACGATGATGGCAACAAATATACAAATGTACCTGACACAATTCATGTATATATGTATGTATTGTGATACAAGTTGTATGAGCACCAATAAAATGATTTTTTTTTTTAAATCCTACTGCAGGCTCTTAGAAAACTGTAGGGAAAAGAAGAATCTTAGGTGTGTTATCAGAGCCCTAAAAAGAGAGAGCAGACAAATAATAATAGTAATAATAAAAAAGAGAAGACAGAACTGAAAAGATACTCACATAAGAATGGCAGAAAACATCCCCAATTTGATAAAAGATTCTCTGATATAAGAATATGAGTGAACAAGATAGTGACAGCACTCTGAGTCTTTCAGCATCATTGCTGCTTGAGGAATCCCGCACTTCCTGACTTAGACAACCACCAGAGTTAGGATATATGCAAACTAGACTCTGAAACCAGACTGAATACTCACTTAACATTGCTTTAGCTCTGTTCCAAACAACCAACTTGCAAAAAAGCCTGTGGAGAACAGCTTGCCTGTTTCGGACATTTCTTTCTCTCTAATCTTCTAATCTCTACATTCTGGATCTAACTCCTTGACCTCCATGTGTAATCATTGCCTCAGTGGTCTCTCCTTTGGTTCCCATTATCCCCCTTGTTATGTGAGCATGGGTTAAAGAGTAGAGAGAGCAGAATTGCCTTTCTTTTGGCCGTGCTTAGTTGGTGTTCTTAGTTAATGCTCTATTTGAGTACTTGATTAATTGTCCTGTAGTGACCCTGGGCTGGTCCTTATCCACACATCCCAGCCAGTCTTCTCTTACTTGCCCTTGTGAAACAGCACTGCCCCCTCTCATTGGCTCTAGCAGCAACTCTCCCAGCAGTTACTTTGCCCATGCTTGCCCTGACCATCCTTCTTCATACAACTTCTATGACCTTGCTTTCCAGATGATGTCACTTCTTTCTAAATGATGTCACTTCCTGTATCAAAATGAAAGAAGATCCCAGCTAGAGAAAATAATGTTTTTAACTGATTACTCTAGCCCTTTACCTATTAGTGGTCTCCTCCAGAGTTTATAGCCTGGAGGTAACCAAGATTTATACAAGCCCTTTGAGTTGGTAACATAAAATATTGTATTATGTTAAAAGAGAGGTTTGTTTTTGTGGGGTTTTTGGGGGTGGGAGGTGGGGATGCCAAACGAGGTTATCCTCAGTGGTCACATCTGGGTCCTCAGGGTATTTTCTCTTATGAACCTGCTTCTCTGAGACGTGACTGCCATCCAGACAGTGACCTTTGACTCACCAGCTTGAACCCAACTCGACCTTGTGAGTTTGCCCATTATGTAATGTCTGTGCTGCAGGAGAAATCTTAAGGAAGCAAATGGAGGAAGTTTGCCAGTCCAAATAGCGGGTAATAAATCCTGCCCTATCTAGATAGAAGCTGATTTTCTGTATCCTTTAGCTTACACACTGAGTTTTTCATTGTAGCAAGTTCTGAAAAAGTCAAGGAACCAAAGCATACAAATATTTCAAATGCTTTTGTGTCTGGGTCGGGGGCAGATGATAGGTCTCTTTCTGTAGGTTGGGATTTAGTGGCAGTAGAATTTTTCTTCTCCTTTAATAGTAAAATATCTCTATTTCACTTATTGAGATAAGAGTAGTTCAGATTTAGTACACTTTATGGACTCTCCCAGCTTGCATTCATGCACTTTGTATAATGAGATTGTTTTAAATGTTGTTAAAGAGAATTATGTAAAATTTTATTCTCTAATTTTAATTCTGGTATGTCTGCTAGCATATGTTTTTCATGTCTTTCAATTCATGAGAAATGTGTTTTCCACAGAAATGGCTAAACTGGGTTTTGCGATCAAAAGTAAAACAAATATATTTAGCCCTGCATGTTTCAGGACAAAGTAGTGCATTTTTAAATATCCTAGCTTCTTTTTGTTAGTCAAGCCCACATAGTATGCTTTAATGCCCACTAGTTACCAACTAGGTATCCCTGGTGCTATCGTGGGTTAAGCATTGGGCTGCTGACCAGGGGCAGTGGTTCAAACTCACCAGCCTCACTGAGAGAGAAAGATGAAGCTGTCTGCTCTATTAAGATTTCTAGTCTTGGAATTCCTCTATATGGTCATTATGAATTAGAGTCAGTTTGGTGGTACTGAGTCTGGTTTGGTGTTTCTCTTTCCTTGTTCAATATGGAAATAACTTTTAGAAACTTTTATAGTGATGTAAACTTAACTGAACTGTGATGGGCAGATAAGTTTTGCTGCAAATAAAAAATACCATCACAGAATAGTTCTAACTCAATCCCAGAATTTTTTTAAATAAGACAAAACTAGACTCCCATGTCGTCTAGCCTCTTGTGCTCAGTTTATAAAAATCTGTTTTTAAAATCCAACAGCAGTCTTTGGTAATTCATGGAATGTTGGACTAAAATTCAACCCTAAAGAAAATAATTGGTGAGAGGTCCATATTAAGATTTAAGGAGAAAAAATGATTAGATATAATTCTGAGATGTCACATGTAGTTTAAAATTAAATGCTTCAATGAAGTTGCCACTATTTTTAATTACCTGTCTAAAAATTGTGTTATTTTAAAAATCCTACACCTGAATTTGTGTTGTTTTTTTTTTACTTCTGTGAACTCAGTGTTTGGTAGGTAAGAGTCTCTGTTTACAGAGTCCAGTGTGTGATCCTAACAATGAGTTATGACTTATTGATAAACGCATTTCTCCAGATCATTCAGAAATTTTAGAATGGAGAATTACTTGTTTTACTATAATTTTCAAATTGTTAAAGGCCCCATTAAGAAAGATGAGAAGCAACCTCCAGTCACCTTTCCCCTTGTCAGAAAACTTCATCAGGGTTTCTTGACTGTGGTAGAGTCACCATAACTACTACATTCTGCTTAATATTCTCTCTCTCTCTCTCTCTCTCTCTCTCTCTCTCTCTGTGTGTGTGTGTGTGTGTGTGTGTGTGTGTGTGTTATTTACCCCCATCCATGTAATAGAGAAATGTTATTCAGAGTCCCTGAGAGAGAGAAATACCCCACCAGTCAGCATGACTGGCTTTTTGACACTTCTCTGCTTGCTGCACTTGGGGAACCCAGCTTTTCAATTTTCCACAGAAGGAAAATCCCACTGAGGGTTCTGTTTAATCTTTAGAACCCCTCTTAGGTTATGCATTCTGCTTTTGTGCCTAGGCTCTGTCTGAACAGCTTTATCTGGACTGTGGGATCCTTGTGTCACCCACATCATTTGCAATCACAGGACTTGTACACAGGTGCTCCTGCTGATTAATTCAGAGCCCCTCCAACAACATCTGGCCATCCTCAAGACCATCAGGCGGTGTGGTAGGAGAAATCATCCTTGGACAGACTGCCTTTCCTTCAACTCCCAACTTCGTCGTCGTCAATGAGAGAAGCCTTAATAGATAGGAGGAGGCTTCCAAAAGTTTGTGGAGAAATGGAAGTGAAAGACAAAAGACTTTTCTCATGAACTTTTTGAAGCAACCTCATACCGTATATACTAGAGTATAAGCTGACCCGAATATCAGCCAAAACACCTACGCAATTTTCCCACAAAAACTGCAGTAAATATGTGCTGAAATCCTCGGCTTACACACAAGTATATATGGTAGGTACCAAAATGTGACTGAAGTTTACCTACACTGTTAACCCCTGTCTGTAATCATAATTTTAAAAGCCAAGAAAATGCAAAGGTGTTTGTTCACTAGGAAGACATTTGGCTATACATCACATACAACTGAGTCACACAGATGTAATTGCATAGGTGTGTGTTTTTCACCTGCATTAGGAAGTCAAGGAGCAGGGAATCTTGGAGTAAGCAGTAGCTCAGTTTCTGGTTTGGGTTCCTCCCACGTTTCTACTCTTATCATCCTTCACACTTGGACCTTACTTTTCATCTTCTTTCTAATATATGTTATTTTTAAGCAGTTTTATTGAAATATAACTGACATACTATACAATTCACTTGTTTTAAATATATTTAAAAGAGCTGAGCAGTCATCACTACAGTTTTAGAATACTTTCTTCATTGTTGTACCCACTATTAGTAGCTCTTCGTTATTCCCCTTGTCTTAATTCTAAGGAACTATTAATCTAGTTACTAGCACTATAGATGTACCCAATCTGGATTTCATATAAAGAAAATAATTCCGCACCACCACCCCCAAAAAAGCTTCTGTGAACCAAGTGCTCAGAATTTAAACTGTAAAACAACTCCCTCCACTGAGCTTGGATTGCATTATTTACAAATGGATCACACAGGTTGGTGTGCCCCTTCCTTGTGGACTTATTAGTTAACACCTCACTTAGATGGCTGTATGTTTTAGAACAGGCTTTTAAGACCCAAACACTCTTCTTTCTGATAGTCCAGCACCACCTGACTTCTTCATTACACCTGCTGTAGCACTTGTATCTTCAGTGGTCACTTCATGAGGGACCTGTAATTTCATGCTTTTTGTTTCAGATGGCTTCTGACACTCTCTACCTCATGTACTTTTTAGACAGAAAGGTGAAACTAGCAAAAGACTTACTGCTGTTAAGGCTTTGAATTTTTATTAAGAATGGGAAATCACATTAAAAAAAGAAGAAGGAGAAATCTTCTCCAGGAACTTCTGCTATAGGTTAGTAGCCTGAGCCATATCACATCCTAGCTATAAAAGATATAAGTAGGTCAAGGACTTGGGCTTTCTGATGTCTCCTGGATAGGAAGTCAAGGACAATTAGTTATATATACCATATATGCTTTGGGGTAGTCACATGGTCTTGTATTATCCAGGGACTTAATCTTAGGCCACCTTATCCACTAAACACCTAACTAAGGCAGTGAACTCATCCTTGCCTCATTACCCTCCTGAATGTCTGTGGGCTTTGCAACTATGCTTACTAATGGCTGCTTTTTCCAACTTCACTCCCTTCATGGAAGTTAATATGCCAAAACACCTTTTTTTCTAATTCAATAACTCGTAATGAGCACTTTTTTAGGCAATCTTTTTCTTGTAAGCTTTGTGGTGCATATTAAACATACAAAATCTAGCCCTTTTTAAAAAAAAGTCAAAGTGATGAGAAACAGTATCTGGATCAGATTATACCAGCAATTGGGATTACATTTGACACTCTAGTGTCCACATGCCCATACAGTAGACTTTCCGCTTCAAAGTCTTATCTATTTGGATTAAAGTTGCACCTCTCCAATAATTCCCTTTGTTTTCAGCACCAGCCACACTGGATTCCCAGGAGGGTGACCAAATCAATAAGTCTAAAAGATCCTGAGATGAAATCTTAACTAGTAGCACCAGATCACCACCACCCCAACAGCTAGGACAACTTGAAAAGTTTTCCCCACACCTCTCTAAAATGTACAGTTTTATCACTTGTTGGTTATAGTTTCTCTTCACACTCAATTTCCCCCTTGATATTCCCTCTGGAAGCTGTTAAACTACACGCCAGTCTGGAGTTACTCCTCTCAGTTACAGACCAGCTTGGCTGACTCATGTCAATGTGCTTCCGTCATCAGTTCTACCCCCAGTTGTGACGTCAACTGCTGGGCAACTTCAAAGAAGGTTTTTCTTCCTGATCACACCAGTCCAGCTGCTTCAGCCCTCAGAACCCTTCCTATTTTATTTCACTCAACTCACTGATAACTTGTCATCAGCCAAAGCACTCAGATAGGCACTCGAGAAAGAGATGAATGCACTGTAACTTAAGTTACTTACAACACATGAAGGAAGACTCTTACTGTATCGCTGTAAGGGTTGTCATCAAAACATATGTGTGACATGGAGGATGCATAAGGCAGGTGAAGATCAATGAGATTGGAGTGAAAGATGAGTTGGGATTTTTTCAGGCACACAAAATGGCAAAGGGCATTCCAGGCAGCAAGGTAGGCTGAGCTGCCTTCTTTTGTAGGTTACTGATGTGAGTGAGTATTGAGAGAAATTAATGGTACCATTTGGCCTGTGAAACGGGATGCCCTCTTGGCCTTCTGACTTCAGCCTTCAGACCCCCTACAATAAGTAGAATTCATGTAGTAAGGTTTCAGTGCTTTGCAGATTTCAGGAGGTGGTGCTAGCAGATAAAGTGCAGAATGTTAGATTCATCGGTGGGTACATTTGGCATTTGCACCCGTATTAAAAGTTGCCATGAAACAAAAGTAAGCAACATTCTTTTAAATAATTGCTTCATGTTCTGACTTCTATTACTCATCTTATTATAAACATTTCCTTCACTGTGCTATGTGAAATGCTGAATTCTGCTGGGTTTCCAAGAATTCTATTGACATCACTGCCAAGGAAAATACGTTTTCCCATAGGAAATTACAATTTCTATTTGGTATTATTATTTCTAATCACTGTGTTGTGTTATGTGCATTGCTGAGAAGTGACAGAGATGACTGCTTGAAACAGTGAGTGGACTGAAAGGGGAACTTATATTTTTTTTTGATGTATACTTAAATGGGAAAATATCAGGAGGACAGGGATGGAAAAAGTAGGAATAGAGATAGGATAGGGTAAATTCCCTAACAACACCAAAAATCACTTTATGAAATTTAAGATTCCATTAATTGTTCCAAATTTGAAAATCAAATTAATAAATCCTCAGCATTTAAGTTGTTTCCAGTATTCTAATTCAAGAATGACACAGAAAGAAAGGGTCTTCGGACATAAATGAATGGAAACATATTCATTGCAAAGTAAATTCCCACATAAATGCCATCCAGCTCTAGAAATAGAATATTGCCTGATTTCAGAAGCTTCCTTAATGCTTTTGCCAGTCTCTCTCTACTCTGTGCTCTCCAACATAACTGCTACCTGACGTCTACCACCATCATTCGATTTTACTTGTTTTTGAAATCTAATAACAGCTGAAAATATGCAGTGTGTATTCTTTTGTATCTGGCTTTCACACAGCATTGTGTTTGTAATGTTCATCAAGGTTGTTGTTACCTACGCTTTTGTTAGTTCTTTGATTTTTATTGCTGTGTTCTTTTCTGTTGGATGAATGCATTACAATGTACTTATTGCACTGCTGTTAAATGTTTGGATTATTTCCACTCGGGGACTGCCGCCAAGGGTGTTTTTTATGCCTGCCTCGCAGTGAACCTGTTGCAGGAAATGCTGAGTTCATGCAGTTTGTGTGTGACCAGTGTTAGTAGATAAATTGCTACGTGGTTTTCTAAGTGGGCTTAGCAATTTACACACTTCTCGGCGTGTAACACTTGATATTAACCAGTTTTTTAAAATTTGATCTCTCTAGTGGTATCTCAATATGTGCATGCAATTGTGTAAACAATTTTATTTGCTTTTAGACACTTTGTTCTGAATCAGAGAAGAGTTTAGTTTTAGAATCTCATTATAGCCCCAGCTCTCTTATAGAGATAAGAAAGCATATCACTGTCAATGTCTCGTGGCAAGCAATGTGTCCGTGTCTCCTTTTGACAGCGTTGTTAGTAGGACTGTTTCCCTAAATTACTGAATTTGTTGGCATAAAATCAATAATGGCCTCATTTTTTTATGTCTGCATGCTGCAGGAATCGCATCTCTCTTTCCTAACACTAGGAGTTATGGTGGTGTACAGGTTGTGTGTTGGCCGTGATCTACCTGGTCTGCAGTCCTCACCACCAGCAGCTCCTCTGGAGAAAGGACTGGGCTTTCCACGCCCTGTAAATAGTTACAGTCTCAGAAACCCACAGGGGCTCTCTGTGTTTGAGGAGTCAGCAGTGACTCGTTGGCAGTGAGTTTGTTTTGGTGTTTTGTTTCTTTTGGGGGGGATTTTTCCCCCTAATCTTGGTAATTTATATCTTACCATAATTTCTTCCTGATCATTCAGACTTATCAGTTTTATTGATATCATGAAATAGCTAATTGATGGTTTTCATTAATGTGTTAATCCTGGTAGATTAGAGAAACACATCCATTGACACACATATGTATATAAGACAGAGCTTTAGGTACAAGAGCAACTATACATCAAGAAAACATCCCAGCCCAGTTCAGTTCAAGGTCACAAATCCAGTAGTAGCCCATATGTCCAATACCAATCCATAAGCCCTCTTCAGATTCACGACGCACATGCGATGACACCAGGACAATCCCAGGCCAGTGGAACAAGGAATAAGGAAGGCCCCAAAAGGAGTGATGCTGAAGAATATTAAATACGCCATGCACTGTGAGGGGAAAGCATAAATCTGTGTAGGTTGAAGGATGGCCAGAAAGCTCATAGAAGCAAGGACTCCACCTACTACATGTTGTATTTGCTATAAGAGAGACCAGTCCTTGAAGAAAGACAACGATGCTTGGCGACAGAGAGTGTCGGCAAACCATCGGAAGACCCCGGTGAGATGGATGGACGCAGTGGCGGCAACAGGGGCTCCGAACTAAAGACGATGGTGAGGCCAGCGCAGGATCGGACAGGGTTTTGTTCTGTTGCACTCTGAGTCGAGCCAACATGAAGGCACCTAACAACAGCAGCATAAAATTGTAGGACGATACTTAAGCTTTTGTTCTGTTCCTTTAAGATGTCTTCTGGCTCTCAAGTATAACTACCGTCATTTTAATTCTTGGCTTTTCTGTATGTACAGTGTGAAGATTTCCTCGTCTTAAGTTGATGATGTTATATCTTGGGGTAGTTTCAACACTTTAGGGTTCTTTGAACTTGTTAGATTTATGAATGTAGCTACAGAAGATCTGGGAATTTTTCAATCATTATTTTTCCATCCATTTTTTCCCTCTATCCTCTTTTGAGGTCCCTAGTTTTATAGCATAGGAGACCACTTACTCCATTTGGGATACTTTGAATTTGCTCCATCTTTCAACTCACTGTCTTGCCTCGTCTTCCCTGCCCGCGTGGTCCAGTGGCAACGTGTTCCCCTGATAAGTAAATATTTGGCAGGTCACACTTGCCTACTGGCTCTGTGGGGAAACGACCAACGATCTGCCCCTGTCAAGGCTGCAGCCTAGGCAACCCTGTGGGGCCACAATGGGTCGATTTACAATTGACCGCAATGGGGTTTTATACTTAAGTCCACCTCTGGAGGTCTGATACCACTCACTGCCCTCTGGATTCAAGTGACCCTATCGGACAGAGTAGAACCGACCCAATGGGTTTCTGAGACCGATACTCTGGGGGAATACAAAGCCTTATCCCACAGAGCAGCTGCTGGTTTTGGACCGCTGACCTTGCTCTTAACAGCCCAGGGTGCAAATCGACACCACCAGGGTTCTTAGAAGTTGAAGACAGGTCTGTCATATACCTTTCATGAAATATGCTCAATTAGCATGCTTTATGTTTCCTCCAACTCCTCAAACATGAAATAGTTTTAAAAACTTTTAATGTCTACTCCTAAGGCAAAATCCAAGTTCTCTAGTTGATGCCCCCTTAAATGAGCTTTTCAACTGTCACTGGAAGAAACAGTAACTGTTTCTTGGCCTGCAAGTTCCCAGCCTTTTCCGCTGGTCCTTTCCCTAACTATCGCTGATTCACTTACATAAGTGTGTTCATCAGTACTTGGCAGAATCTACAAAGGATCCCTCTTCACATCTCTGGAATGAGATCTTTCACCACCCCAACTCCCCTTTCAGTCCCTCCCTTTCCCTTCCCCAGCTCTCTCCACTACTCTGCCCTGCCACTGACCGATGCTACCTTGATCTCCCTGGACTCACAACTCTGATTCCTCAGCTCGAGGACATGACAAAACTCTGCCAGCTTCCTTTCTCCCACACTGCAGCCTGGAGACTTTCCACACCGCAGCACCCTCATAACTATCACCTTAGCCCTGTTTCTCCTTTCTCAAAGATCACTCACTCATTGTCCAATGCCCAGTGTTTTGGAAACCATTGTCTCATAGATTTTCTTTCCTTTTTTGTTTCACCTAAGTGGGTGAATCATCTCTGTTGCTTCATTATGTGTAGAAATCAAAGAAGTAGGGTCATTTGCATTTGAAAATAAAATTCAAAAAAATTTGGGGAGCGGGTGGGCTGGCTTGAACTTTGATTTCGTTACTAACAGTTCAGCCA
>PVJH01024892.1:0-11619 GCA_004026705.1 Nesogale talazaci | reverse complement strand
GATGCTACCTTGATCTCCCTGGACTCACAACTCTGATTCCTCAACTCGAGGACATGACAAAACTCTGCCAGCTTCCTTTCTCCCACACTGCAGCCTGGAGACTTTCCACACCGCAGCACCCTCATAACTATCACCTTAGCCCTGTTTCTCCTTTCTCAAAGATCACTCACTCATTGTCCAATGCCCAGTGTTTTGGAAACCATTGTCTCATAGATTTTCTTTCCTTTTTTGTTGCACCTAAGTGGGTGAATCATCTCTGTTGCTTCATTATGTGTAGAAATCAAAGAAGTAGGGTCATTTGCATTTGAAAATAAAATTCAAAAAAAATTGGGGAGCGGGTGGGCTGGCTTGAACTTTGATTTCGTTACTAACAGTTCAGCCATTTCCACGAGCAGATTGTACGTCTCTCTCTCTGAGAACATTTTGATTTCATAGAATCTGATCACCTTTCTCCAATTTTATGAGGGGTGCTTTTATTCTATGGTATAAACAGCTTTAAACCAAAACCAGGTTGGTAGCAGTAATTGAGGTTCAGAAACTTCTCATTCTACAGAACTTTACTAGTGAAATGAGGGACGCAAGGTGTTGAGCACACACTTAATGCTGTGATGCCATGTGTCCTAACCTTCCAGACATGCGCATGACTTAGGAGGCTGCCCCGCCCACTCCATCTCGCCTGTGTCTGCATCCCCTCCCAATGCCCAGGCCACCTTCCCCTTTCCTCATAGCCTTCAGTCCTATCAATGATGCTTGACTGGCCGCATTCACTTGCCTCCATGGTAAAATCACAGGCAGATGGGCAAGACAAATAGAATCTTTTCTTTTAGTGTGACAGAGAAGCTAGGCCCCCCAACAGGACGGCTTGACACCGTGGCTTCAACAATGGACTCATCACACACAGGAGCAATTTTGATCGAGGATGGCGCCAAGCCAGGCGGTGCTTCACTCTTGTTACGCACAGGGGCACGAGGTGTCAGAGCCAGTTTGCTGGCACCTACCAACCACCGTGGTTTTGTTTAAGAAGCTGGAACTGAGGAGGCAGACGCCAGTAAAACCTGCGGAAGCTGGAAGCCGTGTCAGGCACAGCCGACCTGTCAGCGGCAATCAAATCCGTCACACTCATAGAGAGAGCTATTAAAAAGAGATGGGACGGTGCATTGTCAGAGGCAGAAAACGTTGAAGACCCTGAAGAACAAGGCAGTCTCATGGAACTCAGGCTCTCACGGGTTTCACGGTGTGTCAGCCAAACCAACCCCATTGTTGTTGTTCGGAGCGTCTGAGGCTGACGCACAGTGAGAGCCGCTATAGATACGTAGCGTCCTAAACGTAGGACAGAGTCGACTTGCCCCATCAGGTTTCTGAGGCTGTAAGTTTTCACAGAAGCAGATCGCCCTCCGGCACTACCAGTGGGTTCGAACTGCCAGCCTTTGGGTTAAAAGCTGAGCAGTTCACCACTACCCCACCAGCCACCAAACTCACTGCCCTAGAGTCACACCTGACTGACAGGGATCCCCTGTGGGTTTCCAAGACTGTGGTTTTTATGAGAGAAGAAAGAGAAGAAAGCTGGTGGTTGCTAACTGCGGACTAAAGGGACCACCGTCCACTAAGTCACCACTGCACTACCAGGGCTCCTTCTGCGGCACCAGAGGTCCTTTAAGATATACGAAGGGGTACCCAAAGCAAACCGGAATTCCGCCCCCCTCCCCCAACGCTACTTATTTATTTATTTATTTTTTGCAAAACAATCTCATCCCCTTCAAAGTACTCTCCATTACATGTAATACATTTTATCAAATCTGCAATTCCATTCTTAGAAACAGTTTTTCATTGTTTTATTGGGGACTCGTGCAACTCTTATCATGCAGAGAAAGATGGTGAATAATTGTTAGAGCAATTTTCCTTCTGTTGCTTTTTAAGCATGTACACTTACACAGTGGGAAGATCAAATTTTTCTTCACTTTTGCTTTTGTCCTTATGAAAGTTGTTCCTTCTTGTTAGGATACCTGAGGGAACTTGAGAGAATGCATGGAAGATTAGATTTAAAAGAGGCTGGAATTTTTCCATGAACTTTTTGGAACCTCTTTGCTAGTAAGTGGTGGAGTTTTCTAATTTTCAAAGTTCCTATGTTCTGTGAGTTGGGGTAGAAAGGCAACAAGAACAAGTTACTTTATTTAAAAAATCATTTTATTGGGGCTCGTGCAACTCGTCTCACAATCCATGAATCATCCATTGTGTCAAGTACATCTGTCCATATGTTGCCATCATCATTCTTCAAAGCATTTGCTTTCTACTTGAGCCCTTGGTATCAGTTCCTCAATTTTTCCCTTCCCTCCCCGCTCCCTTCTCCCTCATGAACCCTTGATGATTTATAAATTATTATTTTTTCATATCTTACACTGTCCAAAATCTCCCTTCATTCACTTTTCTGTTTTCATCCCCTAGGGAGGAGATTATATATAGGTCCTTGTAATTGGTTCCCCCCTTCTACCCCACTCCCCCTCCACCCTCCCAGTATCACCACTCTCAGCACTGGTCCTGAAGGGATCATCTGTCCTAGATTCCCTACGTTTCTAGTTCCTATCTGAACCAGTATACATCCTCTGGTCTAGCTGAATTTGTAAGGTAAAATTGGGATCATGATAATGGGAGGGTGGGGGTGGGGGTTGGAAGCATTTAAGAACTAGAGGAAAGCTGTATGTTTTAGAAACATTTTTCAGACTCATCTGTTTGGATGGCTGACAGCACAGCACCTTCTCATTTTTTTTCTCTACCTCTTGTATGTGATCAAATCGCTGTCCTTTCATGTTCCTCTGCATTCTCAGAAACAAAAAGAAGTCACACAGAGTGAGGTCAGATGAGTAAGGTGCATAAGCCAGAGAAGCAGTCTGTCTTTTGCCCAAAACTGACACACTTGAGATGGCTGCATGAACAGGTGCATTGTCATGGTGGCAAAACCGGCCCCACATCTGCCACAAATCAGGCCCTTTGTGCCACACACTGTTGGCTGTCTTTTCAGAACTTCTAAATAGAAAGCTTGATTACAGTCTGATCTGGTGGAATGAACACCCAATGCACTATCCCCCTGACATCAAAAAAACAAATGAACATCATCTTGATCTTTGATTTCATTTGATGAGCTTGGGGGGGGGGGGGCGCAAGGTGATGATGGCATCTTCCCCTGGCTTGGTTGATGTTTGCCTCCAAGGTCATAAGAATAGCACCATGTCTCTTCACCAGTAACGACTTTGGTTGATCACTTTGGAGCTGTTCTTTCAAAGCTTGGCATGTTTCTTTACTCTTTTTCCTGGTCAGTTAGAACCCAAGGCACAATTTTTGTAATGACCCTTCTTATTCCCAAATCTTCCATTAAAATTTACTGAACCAAGCTCCAAGATTGTCCATTTGACTTCCCCATCTCTTCAATGGTCATTCTTCTGCCTTTAAGAACAAGTGCACAAATTTTGTCAATTTTTATCTATTCAGGAGAAGTTGACATATGTCCTGAATGAGGTTTGTCATTAATCAACATTCATCTTTTTTTCAAAAATCTTTTTGATTGGGGGCTCCTCCAACTCTTATCATGATCAATAAATACATCAATTGTATACAGTCCATATTTGCACATTTGTTGCCATCATCATTCTTGAAACATCCTTCTTCCACTTAGGCCCCCAGTACCAGTTTCCCTATATTTCCCCTCTCTCCCCACTTCCCCTGCCCCATATTTCACCTTTTTTTAAACCAGAAAACCAACCAACCAGAAACTTGTGTTTCCTCCAAAGCGCTATCCTTATAATCTGTGTTCAACATCAATCTCTGCAGCATTTTTCTTGAGCAGAAATTTCACAGCCACAAGCTGTTCTTTTAAATTAACCATCACAAAAAAATGAGGTTCAAGTGAAATTACTTTTGTGAAGAAATTTACTGTGACCACAGAGAACCTTCCCAGGTGGTGCCACTGGGTACATTAACCCAGAGTTAGTTGGTAGATGCTCCCCCAATAGGAAAAATGCATGATACTACAAAAGCTCTGCTAAGCAGAGCTTTTTCCCACTTTTTTTTGGGGGGGGTGGTGGGGGTGAGCGTTATCTCCCTTGTATATCAAACTACCAGATTAACCTTGTGAGGTATTCGATAGTTCTTTTGAAAGACTTTCTTTGTATAACAAATCATTTTATTGGGACTCGTACAGCTCTTATAATCGTACAGCTCTTATAACAAGCCATGCATCAATTGTATCAAGCACATTTGTACATCATTTTTCAAAATATTGTCTTTCTACTTGAGCCCTTGGTATCAGCTCCTGTTTTTTACCTTCCTTCCTTGGGAATCCTTGATGAATTTTTAAATATTATAATTTATAATATAGTATTATATTATAATAATATATCTTTCACTGGCCACTGCCTCCCTTCAGCCACATTTCTGTTATGCATCCTGGGGTGGGGAGGGCGGTGGTTTATATAACAATTCTTGTGATCGGTTCCCCCTTTCTTCCCCTTCTCCTCCCACCTTTCCTCTACTCTCATGATCTCACTACTCCCATTACTGTTCCTTGGAGGTTATCTGTCCTGGATTCTGTGTGTCAGGAGCTCTTTTGTGTACCAGTGTATATGCTCCAGTCTAGCCAGGTTTATAAGGAAGAACTGGGGTCTGGACTCACCAAAGAACTAGAGGAACGGAAGGTTGTGTGTTCATTGCTTTTGAATGATTTTCATAGTTTGTTATTCACTTAATGACTAGTGTATAATATATTCTTAATGAATAGGTATTTATTATATCAAAGTAATATGAAAGAGAAAAATATTAATAAAAGAAACTTGAACAAAGGAATTAGCTTAATCAATAATTAAGGTAGAATAGTTGTTGCCAGGGAAGCTGTAAAATTCAAGAAGTTATTTATTTGAAAAACAAAGACTGGGTAAATTTTCGTTCAAAAAAAAGTATTCAGTTGCATTGAAAATGACCCTGGTTTCATTCTTAGATCTCATGAAAATTATATTGAAGGAAGTTTTTGATGTGTAAGAAGGGGATGGGGGCTGAGCCCCGGGGGCGTAGTGGTTGTGTGTGGGACTGTGACCCACTGGGTTGATGGTTCAAATCCAGCAGCAGCTCTCCAGGAGCAAGGCTGGGCCTCCTACTCCCACCAGAGGCCCATGATGCCCCCCCCCACCAAAAAAAAGAAGGGCGGGCTGAGCCCCGGTGGTGTTGTGGTTGTGCGCAGGACTGCGGCCCACTGGGATGGAGGTTCAATTCCAGTTCTACAGGAGCAAAGGCTGGGCCTCCTACTCCCACCACCAGAGGGCAGTAATGCCACAAAAAAAAAAAGAAGGGGATGGGAGGGGCCTTTGCTTGGTGAGAGATGTTAGTGGCTTTAGGGGCTGAGGAGATTTGTTGAAGTAAAATATACAGAGCTATACCCACAACTCGGTTGTTCGTCAGCTGAAATGGCTTACTCTACTTAAGGTTAAATGAACATTTCAGTGGTCAGTCACACTCATCACGTGTTTAACGTGCCCAGCACCACAAGTGGCTACTGCCCTAGCACAGATAAAGCACATCTATCATCACAGCGAGCGCAGTGACACAACGCTGGTTAGAAGATGATGTAATTAGAAAAGGGGCCCTTTGTGTCTCCCATGAAGAACCCCTAAAGAACTGGAGACCTCAAACCCAGAGCCTGCGAGAGGAAGGGTGAGAGCAAGACATGGCACCAAAGACAGGCCTGCCTCTCTGCACGGCACTCAGCAGCTTGGCCGCGTCCAGCCTCTGGAAAGAAGCAGTGAACGGGGTCTTGAAAGACGTCACACAACCAAGAGGACATTCCTGTATTCTGGCACAGGGAGGTCCTGATGGAACATTTGTCATCATGCTCATATGAAGCCCACTGACCAATAAAAACTTGCCCACCTCCACCACTTTCTCTTCAAGGTAAGCCGAGGCTGGCCATTGTGAAGAGTAGTAGGCTGAGAAAGCCTCCGTATCGCCGCCACAGCAGTGAGGGTGGTGTTATTAAGCTCATGAGACCTCTGAGGAAAACCTCTGCTGGAAGGAAGTAAAGAATCAAGTAAATCACCCCTCAGTCACTGGGCATAAGGCCTGGACTGGAACTTAAACAGCTGCATTTTCCCCTCCAGCATCAGAGAATCTATGTGGCAAAAACAATGGGATGCTTGGAAGAAGCCATGACTAGAGATCAGGGCAGACCCCAGGCAGATTGAAAACAGAAATTGCCAAGATTAAAGCTTCACTAGAAGGTGAGTGGAGTTAAGAACAGAAAGGTAGAACAGAACCAGAAAGGAGTTAGATCTTAACAATCAAAACCATAAGAATCAGTAAATGAGCAGAAGGAAAGCAAGAGGAAGATGCTATCAACAATTTAAGAAAATTTCCTACCCACATCCAGGTGTGTTATGATGAGATCAAATACCAGCATTACCTGTGGTATGGGAAAGATCTTAAAAGCTTACAGAATTTTTAAAGAAGCCTTCAAAGGAATAAGAATCAAAGTGATATCAAGCTTCTCGTCAGCATACTAGACGCTTCAAGACAGTGGAGTTGGGCCTTCCAATTTCCTAGGAAACAATATTTTCAATTCAGAAGCCTTTAACCAAATATCAGTGTAATGGGTAGGTTTGTTATGCCAACATGACCACAGAAGATTGGTGGGTCTGTTGTGACGGCAAGGCCAATGAACACACGGGATGAATTGAAGGGCGGAGTTAGGAAGGACTCAGCGAGTCCCACCCCCTCTCTTGCTTCTGGATCTTCGGACCAGAGAGCTGCCTTGTTCGTCCTGTGCCTCGACCTCCAAGCAATACTACCCGTGGGACCTAATCATGGACTGTGTTGCTGTGAGTTGAGGAACCTTCAGACCCTACTTCGCCACACTCCTGGGATATCCATCTCTTGAGCTGGAACTGTTGGACTCTGTCATCTGGCTGACTGTTGGCAACCTGCTCTGCTGTTTGCTGCCTGTGACCAGATAGCCTGAATTGTCTGCAGAGGACTACTCAGCGGCCCTCAAGACTTGAAGGACTGCCAGTCTTCTAGCTGCCTCACGCAAGTGAGTTGCACCGAGCAATCTGTACTGCTTTATAGATAGTTAATTGTTCCTTTCTTATCTTATATACCTTTCTCTCTATATAAGTATATAAAAAGAATTACTAGTGTCCTGATTTTTATTTCTCTAAGAGAACCCTGCCTGATACAATCAGTCAAGTGTAAAGTAGAAAAAATGCAAAGACTACAGACTTTTTAATCTAATGCAGTGATACAGCTGTGAAATCTGAGGGGCTTCAAAAATTTCATGGAAAAAAGGGATGCAAACATAATGGCCCCTTTTCAAGAACTTGCGAAAAGCTCCTTCACATGATGCCATGTAATTTGGCCTTGGCACAAACACAGTATCAAACCGCATGCCTTCGCAGTGACGGTGTCAGCGGGCCAAGAGGGATTCACTTTGTCCTCCTCAACTCTGGTCCTTAGCAATGTCTCTGCAGCTGACAGAGATCCCTCTCATATGGGTGT
This sequence comes from Nesogale talazaci, assembly GCA_004026705.1. Lineage (NCBI taxonomy): Eukaryota > Metazoa > Chordata > Mammalia > Afrosoricida > Tenrecidae > Nesogale > Nesogale talazaci. The sequence continues at coordinate 4,089 of PVJH01024892.1, read as the reverse complement.
CAGTTGTGTAGCTTGCAGAAGAGCCCATCTTTTAGCAGCTTAGAGAATTTTCTCTTTGATCTTGAGGACTATCATGACTGTCCGGTGAGACATGCCTTTTTGTGAACAGTAGCACTCCCTGATGTTACACCTTCAATTTGTTTGACACGCCTTTGTTTCTTTCCAAATCAATATTTCCGTGTCTCTCGCTGCTCTTATAACTTGTGCTGGTTTGACTGCATTTGAGCACGATGAGGTACTTTCGTGGTAAAATTAAAGAGAGATAATACTAAGACACTGAAGAGATGCTTGATACATGGGATTCGATGCATACATGGTAAACATTTTAAGTAGAAATTGTAGCATATACATAAATCAATAGCAAAGATATTTATTAGGGCTAGAGGGCACGTGTAATATAGCTCATATGTGTACCGTACCAGTGTACACCTGGCAATGTAATCACTTTGTACACAAGAGACATGAGATACAGGTGAAGGGGAACTATTGTATTTGCTACGTTCCTTTCTCTGTTCAGGATTTCTGAACTTTATTATAATCTTAGAGGACTACAGAAGTATTTGAAGTCAAACATTGCCCAAACACATGACATGCGATTATATAATTCTCCATATATAGTCATCAAAAACTATATCCCCCCAAAACAACAATAAGAACTCATGAATAAAGGTCACAAAGAAGAGATGAGCCAGTCTGATTGCAATGTAACACCAACAAAGCATAGACCTTTGTTCTAGATCTCTAATGCTTACACCCCCCACCCCCACCCCACACACACACTATCATGACCCCAATTCTGCCTTATAAATCTGGCTAAACCAGAGCATGAACACTTGGTACAGATAAGAACTGGAAACACAGGGAATCCAGGACAGATAAACCCCTCAGGACCCATAATGAGAGTAGCAATACCAGGAGTGTAGGGGAAAGGTAGGGGGAGGAAGGGGGAGCCAATCACAATGATCTACTACAATCCCCCTCCCAGGGGGGATGTACAATAGAAAAGTGGGTAAAGGGAGACATCAGACACTGTAAGACGGGAAAAAATAATAATAACTTATACAATATCAAGGTTTATGAAGGGGGTGGGGGGTTTAGCTGAAACCAAGGACTCAAGTAGAAAGAAAACATTTTGGAAATAATGATGGCGAAATATGTACAAAGGTGCTTGACACAATAGATGGGTTGTGATAAATGCTCCCATTAGAATGATTTTTTTCAAAGAACTCACAAATAAGAGAAATAGGACTTTGTCCTGGAGCTCTTCTCCAGCCTCCTCTCCTACTTCCTCCCACCCACTTAGTCCTTGGCAACCACTACCTTCTCCCTACCTTTCCCCATCCCCAGGAGTCTTCCTCCCAGCCTGCTCTGTCTGAGTGTTTGTTCTTGAGCTAGCCGCATCACCCCGGACAAGCTGCTTTCAGGTCCCTGTTCCAGCACACCCCCTCTCAGAGAGGCACTGTCATGAAAGACGACTGCCACTTTCATACTGTTTGCTTCTCCACCTTGTTTTCTATTTGTTAGGTAGCGCTATTTTCCCTCTAGCAATTGTTAGCAACTATTACATATTTACACATCTATTGCCCTACTTCTCACACTAAACCCTCTTCCATCCAGTTCATGCTGATTCACAGTGGGTTTCCAAGAACATACATGTTTACAAGCATAGAGAGACCCGTCTTTCTCCAGAGGAGCTTCTGGTGGCTTCAAACTGCCGACCCTGTGGGTTGTACCCCAGTGCACAACCACTGCACCACCAAGACCCCTGAGCTTAATGATGGCAGGCAGATTTTTCTGTCTTCATTGCTCCAAGGCCTAAAATGCTACCCGACTCATCTTAGGTGTCGAGCAACTTTTGCATACAGCAACAAATGAAGTCATTCATTGATTAGCTTTGGCTTGCAGAAACCATGTGAGTCAGGCGGCAGAGGGAAGTGCCACAGTAAAGGCCCGGTGGTAGATCTCGAGAAAAACAGTCCCAACGGGGGATAAGAAACAATGCAGCCAAAAGCCTGTTCTTCAAGATAAGCCTTTCTGTATTTGACACATAAATTATGCTATCTGTATTACCTAGATAAAAATTCACCCAAGGAACATGGGAATGAAATATTTTTTTTAATTGTCCTCTAGAATTAAAATTCCAGATAATGACCAGGTGGACCTAAATGGTTAAATGCTACTAGTCAAAAGTTTACTTGTCTGAATGTACCCAAAGACACCTTGGAAGAAAGGCCTGGCTAACCGCTTTTAAAAGGTCTTAGTATTGAAAGCGCTATGAAGCCGTCCGCTCTGCCGCGCAATTGTCAGAATCAGCTCAATGGAAACTAAGCACAGCAATACCATTTGAGGTACCATAAATTAGGGTGTGTGGGAGACATGAGCAGAAAATGCAAATTTGCTAAGTGCCTGCCTTGTTTGGATAGAGAAATTATAGACACTGTCAATTCTAGACAGCCATAGAACAATCAAAGCTTTTACATGGTTTCAAGCAAAGGTACTTACTATACTACCATATACTTATTGTTGTCTAATCAATTCTGATTTACAGCAACCCTATAGGAGATAGTAGAAGTACCCCTGTGGGTTTCCAAGACTATGAATCTTTTTTTTTTTTAACCAAATTTCCAACTTTTCTTTCTTTTTTAAAAAAATTAATTCTTTTATCCCGGGCTCATACAAATCTTATCACAATCCACACATAAGCCCACTGTGTGTCAAGCACATTTGTATATCTGTTGCTCTTAACATTCTCATAACATTTGCTTTCTAAGCCCTTGGCATCAGCTCCTCATTCTTTTCCCCTGCGTACTCACTCCCCCCCTCCCTCCTTGATAATTGATCAATTATTATTTCTTTGTCATATCTTACGCGTCTGATGTCTCCCTTCACCCACTTCCTCATTGTCCATACTCCAGGGGAAGGGGTATGGACAATTCACTGTAATCAGTTTCCCCTTTTTGCTCCACCTTCCCTCCACCCTCCCGGTATCACCACTCTCAGCCCCGAAGGGATCATCTGACCTGGATTCCCTGTTTCTGGTTCCTATCTGTACCAGTGTACATCCTCTGTTCTAGCCGGATCTGTAAGGTAGAATTGAGATCATGGTAGTGGGGAGGAGGGAGCATTTAAGAACTGAAGGAAAGTTGTATGTATGATTCATCATTGCTACCCTGCACCCTGACTGGTTCGACTCCTCCCTGTGACACCCTCTATAAAGCAAAGTCCATTACCTGCAGATGGACTTTGGGTCTACAACCTGTACTCCACCTCGTTTACAGTAATAAAATTTTTAGTTCTTCGATATTTGCCCGATACTTGATTCCTTCAACTCCTCATGCTCACACAGTCTGGTGTGCCTCTTCCACGTGGGCTTTGTTGCTTCTGAGCTAGCTGGCCGCTTGTTGAAGGACTATAGATCTTTATTGGAGTAGAACGCCTCATCATTTTCTCTGGGAGCAACTTCAACTGGTGGTTTTAAACTGCTGATCTTGTGATTGGCAGGCCAGCGTGTAACCCACTGCACCACCAAGGCTCCCTAAAGATAGCCACTAAGTGAATAAAAATCGCAAATATGCTCTGAGACTATGAACGAAAGGAAATACACATTCCAGGGGGGTAGGAAGCAGATGGGAATCCATAGGAAAGCATCACATAAGCCATACAGGATGGTCCAAGTTTATCTCATCTCAATACACGTGAATATATATGCTAACCCCCCTGATTTAAAGACAGACTTTCAAATGACATGGTTAAAGAGATCCACCATTTATAGTCTGACAGCAAGAGATGACTTAAAATGGCAAGCTGTTGAAAACCCAGGGAAGGACAGGTGTATCGAGCAGGTGCTGGCGGAAAGACAGCAAAGTTGCAATGATCTAGTCACATTGGATTTCAGGGCAAAGTCATAGACAAACATATACCTGCCCTCGGGAGAAAGGAAAGTGGCGTTAAGTTTGCGTTTTCTCTGCATCATTCTGCTCATCCGCAGTCAGCAGAATGGGACTCTCCCTTACTGAAAACTCTAAGGGACCCTTTCACATGTTTCATATAAGCATTAGTTTTAGTTGTTTCCTTTAAAAGAAAAAAAAA